>CAJNDS010002287.1:280185-517689 GCA_905221605.1 Symbiodinium natans
GGGGGTCGGCGGGGGTGGGAAGGGCGGGGGGAGCGGGGGCAGCGGGCGGGGGCAGCGAAGGGAGGGTTCGGGCATGCACTGGAGCCCTTGAAAACACTCCATTCTAACAGCAGGGGTGGGAAGGGCGGGGGGAGCGGGGGGAGCGGGGGGGGCGGGGGCAGCGAAGGGAGGGCTCGGGCATGCACTGGAGCCCTTAAAAACACTCCATTCTAACAGCAAGGCAGCGGGAGGGGTGGGCAGGAGTGGGGCATGCACTAAACCCCCAAAAAACACGCCAGTCTGACAGCAAGGCAGCGGAGGGGGTCGGCGGGGGGGGGGGGGGGGGGGGGGGGGGGGGGGGGGGGGGGGGGGGGGGGGGGGGCAGCGAAGGGAGGGCTCGAGCATGCACTGGAGCCCTTAAAACACTCCATTCTAACAGCAAGGCAGCGGGAGGGGTGGGCAGGAGTGGGGCATGCACTGGAGCCCTTAAAACACGCCAGTTTGACAGCAAGGCAGTGGAGGGGGTCGGCGGGGGTGGGAAGGGCGGGGGGAGCGGGGGCAGCGGGGGGGGCGGGGGGGGCGGGGGCAGCAAAGGGAGGGTTCGGGCATGCACTGGAGCCCTTGAAAACACTCCATTCTAACAGCAAGGCAGCGGGAGGGGTGGGCAGGAGTGGGGTGGGAAGGGCGAGGGGAGCGGGGGGGGGGAGCGGGAGGGGGGGTGGGAAGGGCGGGGGGAGCGGGGGGAGCGGGGGGGGGCAGCAAGGCAAGCGGGGGGGGCAGGGGCAGCGAAGGGAGGGTTCGGGCATGCACTGGAGCCCTTGAAAACACTCATTCTAACAGCAGGGGTGGGAAGGGCGGGGGGAGCGGGGGGAGCGGGGGGGGCGGGGGCAGCGAAGGGAGGGCTCGGGCATGCACTGGAGCCCTTAAAAACACTCCATTCTAACAGCAAGGCAGCGGGAGGGGTGGGCAGGAGTGGGGCATGCACTAAACCCCTTAAAACACGCCAGTCTGACAGCAAGGCAGCGGAGGGGGTCTCAGGAAGGACTGGTTTGTAGGAGGAGTCTGAAAACCGTCTGCAAGCACGGCTCCTTACCCGAAAACCTCAAGGCTAAACCCTCAAAGAAGCGCCAAGAACCCAAATCCACAAGGGGCAACGCTGAACAGCTTAACCCCCGGGTTGAAAAAAAATGAACAACACATGGAGCCTCGCGGCCCTTTCGGGGACGCGAAGGCTCATCTTGGCTCTCCTCCTTCGATCGCTTCTCCTTTTTAAGGGTTTGGCATGGTTTTGGAGTTTGGGATTCGGGTTTTGTGTGGGTTTGGGGGCTTTGAGTTTGGACTTTCAAGTTGAAGGGAAAAGGAATCGCAACTTTGGAATGTAGTGGCAGGTCCAAGGGAACAGCGGTTCGGCGGGGGGGGGGGGGGGGGGGGGGGGGGGGGGGGGGGGGGGGGGGGGGGGGGGGGGGCGGGGGCAGCGAAGGGAGGGCTCGAGCATGCACTGGAGCCCTTAAAACACTCCATTCTAACAGCAAGGCAGCGGGAGGGGTGGGCAGGAGTGGGGCATGCACTGGAGCCCTTAAAACACGCCAGTTTGACAGCAAGGCAGTGGAGGGGGTCGGCGGGGGTGGGAAGGGCGGGGGGAGCGGGGGCAGCGGGGGGGGCGGGGGGGGCGGGGGCAGCGAAGGGAGGGCTCGGGCATGGACTGGAGCCCTTGAAAACACTATCAGCAAGCCAACAGGGGGTGGGCAGGAGTGGGGTGGCAAGGGCGAGGGGAGCAAGGCAGCGGGAGGGGGGGTGGGAAGGGCGGGGGGGGCGGGGGGGGCGGGGGGGGCGGGGGGGGCGGGGGGGGCGGGGGCAGCGAAGGGGGGATCGGGCATTGCATGGATCCTGAAAAAACTCCATTCAACGCAGGCAGCGGGGGGGTGGGCAGGAGGGGGTGGGAAGGGCGAGGGGAGCAGGCCAGCGGGAGGGGGTGTGGGAAGGGCGGGGGGAGCGGGGGGAGCGGGGGGGGCGGGGGCAGCGAAGGGAGGGCTCGGGCATGCACTGGAGCCCTTAAAAACACTCCATTCTAACAGCAAGGCAGCGGGAGGGGTGGGCAGGAGTGGGGCATGCACTAAACCCCTTAAAACACGCCAATCTGACAGCAAGGCAGCGGAGGGGGTCGGCGGGGGCGGGGGGGCGGGGGGAGCGGGGGGGGCGGGGGGGGCGGGGGCAGCGAAGGGAGGGCTCGGGCATGCACTGGAGCCCTTAAAACGCAAGGCAGCGGGAGGGGTGGGCAGGAGTGGGGCATGCACTGGAGCCCTTTACACACGCCAGTTTGACAGCAAGGCAGTGGAGGGGGGCGGCGGGGGTGGGAAGGGCGGGGGGAGCGGGGGCAGCGGGGGGGGCGGGGGGGGCGGGGGCAGCGAAGGGAGGGCTGGGGCATGGACTGGAGCCCTTGAAAACACTCCATTCTCAAGGAGGGGAGCAAGGCAGCGGGAGGGGGGGTGGGAAGGGCGGGGGGAGCGGGGGGAGCGGGGGGGGCGGGGGGGGCGGGGGCAGCGAAGGGCGGGCTCGGGCATGCACTGGAGCCCTTAAAAACACTCCATTCAACAGCAAGGCAGCGGGAGGGGTGGGCAGGAGTGGGGCATGCACTAAACCCCCAAAAAACACGCCAGTCTGACAGCAAGGCAGCGGAGGGGGTCGGCGGGGGGTGGGGGCGGGGGGAGCGGGGGGGGCGGGGGGGGCGGGGGCAGCGAAGGGAGGGCTCGAGCATGCACTGGAGCCCTTAAAACACTCCATTCTAACAGCAAGGCAGCGGGAGGGGTGGGCAGGAGTGGGGCATGCACTGGAGCCTTAAAACACGCCAGTTTGACAGCAAGGCAGTGGAGGAGGTCGGCGGGGTTGGAAGGGCGGGGGGGAGCGGGGGCAGCGGGGGGGGCGGGGGGGGCGGGGGCAGCAAAGGGAGGGTTCGGGCATGCACTGGAGCCCTTGAAAACACTCCATTCTAACAGCAAGGCAGCGGGAGGGGTGGGCAGGAGTGGGGTGGGAAGGGCGAGGGGAGCGGGGGGGGGCGGGGGGGGGCAAGACTATGGGTCTTCACTAGCGCCTCCCCCGCTCAAAGCTCGGGTCGGCGGATTTTAGGGAGTATCTCAACATGATGAGGATAACCAATTCCACTTGTGTCCGCGCAGCCTCAACAGGGCGTGCCTAAGGAGTTCGGCAAGATGTGTATGTTGACAAGTGATGCAGGGTGGTGTGGGAACGATTGAGAGGGGATGCCGGTGTCTTGCCCAGGCCCTGTCCTTTTGGCACGTGGCGGCGGCGCTCCCGGAGCTCCCATCTTCGCTTGGCGCGCGGCTTTCAAGAACCAGACCCTGCATGCGGCGCGCAAAAAAAACAAAGTGCCGGGCCCAAGCCCTACACCGGCCTCCGCCCAAAACTTGAACCGTCTTTGGGAAGTTGTGTTCATACATCTAACTGTCATTGCATTCCGAGAGCAGTTGAGACACCCCAGTCGGTTTTGATAGTGTTTGAGGTTGGGGATCTTTCTTGCAAGCTCTCAGTGCTCTGATTTCTTTCGATCACTTTGCCATTCGGAACCGGAAAGATGGAGAGTCCGGTGTTTGCTCGAACCCAAGCATGCCGGCGCTGTCAATTCCTCGTGGCTTCATTGAGCCTATTGGTCTTGACTTCTTGGTGCCGCAGCCATTTGCCAGCACTGAACCGTTTTTTGTCCCTGTGCTTGGACGCGGCGTTGGTCTCAGCCATCTCTTTTGTGCCATGATTTCTCACCGTTCAGCTAAGAAGCAGCGGTCTTGGTCTCAAGTCAAAGATCCCCAGCGCCATCAGGACCCCCCTATGCACCGGCTTGCAGCATGCTGGTGCCTTCTCTGGGCGCCCGGCTGGGCAAGCACTGAGGAGCACTGGGAACCGTGAAGGCCCTGAAAGGTCCTGCAGGCCCTGAAGGCCCTGAAGGGTTTAGGGTTTAGGGTTTTGGGTTTCGGGTTTAGGGTTTAGGGTATAGGGTTTGGGTTAAAGAACACCCTGAAATCTCCAGAGGTTTGAAGAATTCGAAACCCAGGCCTTCCACCTCCCAGCGCAACTTGGGTGCAACCAAACACGACGGAACTCGTGCAGAAGCTCCCGAGCATCGATCTTGAATCTCAAACCAGAAAATAATAAGAAGAGGATATGAAATATGAAGCCTTGAGGCAGAGCGAATGTGCGAAGGGGCATGTTTCTGGAGTCAAAATCAGGGGCATTCGAAATGATAGCAGACACCCCTCCGAACCCCAAGCTCAAACGCCACATCTGAAGTGCGAATCTCTCGCACCGCTTCTTCGGAAAAATAGAAAGTGTGAAGCAAAGGATCTGATGCGAATGCCTCATGCTGGTTCTCTCTTTCTCTCTCTCTCTCTCTCTCTCTCTCTGTCTCTCTCTCTCTCTCTCTCTTGTTCTGTCTCTTTGATGAGCGTCATGCTAAAAACGCACGCAGAAAAGCCTTGGAAGAGAGCTGCAAGCCCGAATTCTGAAAAGGAGAGCGGCTTGCTTCAGACGCTTGGCTTGCAGGGAGGGGTTCTGCATGCTTCCGCTTTGCTCGCCACGCTCAACCCCGAGCCCGACGGTCCATTGCTTGAGTCAGTGAAAGGAAACCTTTGATGCCAAAAGCTTCATAGCTCTCCCTAGCGGCACCTAGCGGCAGTGGAAAAGCAGGAGAGCTTGTAGATGTATCTCCTGTGGCGCTTTTCGATCTGGTGTTTGCTGTAGGGTAGGTGGTAAGTGATTTTCTCAAGCCTAAGTGTGGTGCTAGGCTTCACGTGTCCAGGCTTTTGGCATAGCGTCCTAAACCTTACCAGCTTCAGGCGGAAAGTGGGACATCTGCTCGCAAAGTGTGAGCTTGTGCTGCCCAAGTACTGTCAGAGTTACATAGGATGAATGTTGGTCTGGTCGCCACTACTTTGGGAATGCCTTTGCTGGAGTACTTGTGATGGGTGCAGCATAGTGGAGTCGTCGTGTGGTGGAGGTGGTGACGGTGTTGGTGATGGCGGTGGTGGCGGCGGTGCGTTTGTAGCAGTGTGGTCTGAAGGCGTGTGTGAAGAGCCAAGGATCCAAGGTGGCAATGCGGTGAGGGTCGATAAACATGAGTTGCAGGTGAGGGGTGGGGAGTGGGAAGGGAGCCAGGGCGGGCAGCATGAGTTTGGATTTTTGGTTTTCCAATGTACAAGAAGAGCGAAGTCGAGCAGTCTCTGCGGATGTAATTTGTTTGAGGGTTGGGGGTTCTTAGATGCTTTGCACGCTTGGTTGTAAACTGGGGCTGCTCTAGTCACGCTCTAGGGTCGCCTGTTTTGTCGCATGACGATTGTACATGCGGTGGCGTGTATTCCGGCGTTGTAAAGGCAACCTGGATGGTAAGTGAACCCACCTGGGATAGCAGCGTGGGGCATTGCACTGAAAACGGGGGGCCTGCCATAGAACGCCGCAGGAGCTGATCCGCGAGGTGACGGAGGCCGACCAACGCTTCGAGGGCCTCCAAAAGAATCTTGAGGTGCAATTATCAGAATCGGTGCAACTAATTATCATCCAGGGAAGGGAGTTCCCCTGCGCCGTACCCGCCCCAAGCAAGAATAGGGTGCCGTTTCGGGTGCTCCCCAGTGTAAAAGATGAGCCCGGACTGTTCTCTGGTGTTGTTGGGGTGTTAAAGATGCCCCAAGGAAGCTGACCGCTGTCTCGGAGAAAGTGGATGACATCGAGCACCACATGCAGGTGGCTTTAGGGCTTCTAGGGGGACTTAAGTTGGAACCCATGTGGGCCCTGAGCCCCCTGGGCCACACTGAACCTCTGAAACTTGGTCGAAGCTTTCAAGTTGCTAACGCACGTCTTACTAGGCAGTTCGTGACGTGTCCCCGCCCCTTGGTGCAACTTTTAGAGCACCCTTTTAGCACATCCCTATCGGGTCTCCCTGCCACAGTGAAACTTAACCTGAACTCCCACAGAGGCCAGGGAGTGGATTTTGTTCTCGCTGCTATAAAGCCCGGCTTGCTAAAGGCCTTCAGTTTGGGCCTTCTGATCCAGGTGACTGGAGCAGGGATGCCTTGCAAGGTCTTCAGATTGTGAACTTCGTTGGAGCAGTTTTTGAGAATACGAAGCTTAAGAGAAACATGGCGTCGGGTTATAGATGTTGTGCTTGCAAGTCCACCCGAGACGAAACGGTAAAAGCGGTATCCTGTGCCATCCAGGACAAACACCAGCAGCTGAGTGAAGATCTGCAGCAAGAGGTTAGCGACCTTGGGCAAGAGTTCCAGGCCGGAGTTGATCCTTGACTTAGGGCATTTGGCACGAGCTGCAGTACAAAAAGTGGTGTGGCTTCTTTGGAAATTCAGCGGCTTTTGATATTATCCTCAGGGATGTGATGCTTTGGGAACGGTAGATCTGTGCAGGCACTCGGTACACAATCGCTACATCTGGCTTAAGTCCTCCCATGTGAAGTGGCAAGGCCTCCCACGCAGAGCTCAAGGACAACTTGACGGGTGGCATCGGCTCCCTCGCGGCACACATCGAGGCTGCGCGGAGGGTCTGGAAGTACGCGTGTTCTTTGCTGTCGAGGTCGTTCTACCTGACGTCAAAGTCGTCTTGAAAGGATCCTATAGGAATTTGGAAAAGGGGGGAAGGAGAAGGGAAGGAACCTGGCTCTGGATGTGTCGGGGGCCCTTTTCGGCGGCCGGTGGAGGGTCGTTTGGGTCGGGGTTTGGTGCTGAGGTCAAGGGTCATGTGGAAGCCTTTTGTTTGTGAGAAGTTTGAAGCATGTTCCTTGCCAGTCCGAGCACGACGTGCTGGCCGGGAAGCTGAACCAGACCGCCGGTGCAGTTTCCGGGGCCAAGGACGCGGCAGAGCAGTTGAAAGGCTCAGCGCCTTGGCTTTGGGAGCTTTCGGGGGAGGCCGCTTTGGGCGGCAGGTGGCGGCAGCTTTGTTGTTGTTCGCTTTGGTTGAGAGTTGCTACGTACGGGGCTTGCAAAGCCCCTTCAAAGAGAAGCAAAAAGAGCAGAGGTTGGTGAGTTGGGGCAAAGCGTCAGCTCTCTCGCTGGGAAGGCGGGACGCTGGGGAGCTGTGTAGAAGCCACTTGGTGAGAATCAAAGAATCCTGCGGTCCTCCCGTATTTGGGGGTAGTTGAGGCAACAGTGGATCTGGGCGTTCAGTACCGGAGTTCTCCTCGCATCTGGCCAGGTTGGCGACCTCCAAGGAAACACAGCGGCTCTGAAGGCTGGGAAGTGGCTGGGAAGTGGCTGGGAAGTGGGAAGGGTGCTTTAGGGATCTTTAGGGATCTTTAGGGCCCCTGTACGGGTTCAGGGTTAAGGGAGAAATGTGTCGGGCCAGTGCTCCGGGTGCGGTCTTTGGTGCCTCGCCTGGGGAGGCAGGCGCGATGCCTCCTAAGCTTGCAAGCCCGGCACCAGTGCAAACCTACTGAGAAGACTTTTCACAAGACAGGGTGGCAGACCGAACCTTGTGCTTGTGTGTGTGTTTGTTGTTTGTGACTCAGGCCTTAAAGCCTTAGGCCTTGCTGCTTTGCTATGTGCAGCATTTAGGATCTTCTTTGAGGCTTGTGGTGGTTTGTGTGAGGGTCGCGAGAGGGGGTTGGCCAGGGAGCTGTGGACGCCACTGCCGATGTCATTGCCGACGCAGGCTCGGCCGTGAAACTCACCTGCAACACAGAGAGCAAGAGAGAGGGAGAGAAAGAGAGAGAGAGAGAGAGAGAGAGAGCGCAAGAGCGAGAGAGAGAGAGAGAGAGCGAGAGAGCCTTCAGATTCGGTAGCGCTTGCGATTCGGGGGATCTTGGAGTTGGAGGCTCTGCTCGGAGTTCTTGTGGTTGAGAGTGATTATAGGGGCCAGTCCAGAGTTTTGCGCCCGTGTTCTCGATGCTCCGACCCGAGCTCAGCACTCCGAACGTCTAGCTTTCACAGATCAGGTTGTTGAGGGATTCGAATGAGAGAAGATGAACGACATGGCCGAGAGCTGCGGCCCCCTTGAGTGTAGCTTTGGAAGGATGATAGGGGAAGTTTAAGGAATGGTCGGGCTGCTAGTAGCGCTTCAGATGTCCGGGCTGGGCTGACTCTGTTTTTCCTGCTGGTGTTGCAGATCGATGGAGGTTCTTACCAGGTCCCCTTAGACCTAGACTAGACCTTGAAGCCCCAACACCGAACTGCCCCCAGCCCTGCCTGGATGACGGAACTACAGGAGAATAACGCAGACTGTAGCGCCTTGACTGCGGCTACCATCAGACATGCTTATGGGCGGGTTGCGGGTTGGGTTGGCGGTTTCGGTGGGTGGGGTGGGGGGTAAATCTCAGGTTGAAGTTCCAAGGAGCACTCTGAGATCAGACCCTCCACAGCCACTCAACATGCCTTCACACTCTTCAAGGATCCCTACACGTCACGAAAATCACAAGGTCACTCAAAGCTACTAAATTGTGTAAATTTCCGTGTGCGTGAGCTTTGCTTTGGTCATTCCCGAACCTGTTTCTAATGTGCTGGGTTCACCTTCCACGGTAACAGCCCCAAGCAAGGCACTACTGCTGGCACACGCATGCTTCTAAGAGAGCGTTTTTGTTTGGAGCTGCGCGTTGTTGTTCTCAGGTGCCCCCCACAAGCCCCTGAGCCCATGAGGCGCAGACCATCAATGCCAAGCTTCGTGGCCCGGAGTCCTGCTGCAGCGCCGAGGCAAGACCAACACCCTCTTTGAAGTGAAAGGGTGTAGTATTCGGTGTGTCGTTTAGCGGAAAACTCTCGTTTCCCACTTGGAAGGATGCCAAAAACGTGCTCATCATCCAGAGCCCCAGCGCAAGTGCTGCCAAGACGCCCGGGCTGAGCAACTTGATTCATGGGGAAGCGCGCGCTCTGAGAGCTCACGTTTTGTGCACACTTGCATTCTCTACATGAGGGGGCCCTACATCGTGAGACACGGTACGGTCTACACCCTACATGCCGGTTCTCACGCCCGAATCCTTGGCACACGTTCAAGACGAACAGGGTTGAGATAAGCCAGCGCCCCCGCAGGACCTTCGACCGCCTTGGGTCCATTGTTGCCGCGAAGGGTGGCAACGTGCCTTGGATCCCAAAAATTCAGACTCCCACTTCCTGAAGTAGCAAGTAAGACCCGAGGGCGAGCACAGCCGAAACCAAAACAAGGACATCCGTGCTCTGCGGACACCTGTGTCTCACAGCCTCCAAAGGAACCGGGCAACCGCTCGCAAGGTGTCTTGTTGCTCTTCCTTGTTGCTTCCCCGTACTCTCTCCTTCTGTTGATCCCGAACTCTCAAAACCAGAAGGCAGCAGGTTTAGCTGCCCAAGTCCCAATGTCGGCCTCGGGTGTTTGGGAGGTTTCCGGGGCGGTGGGAAGGCCTTCAAGAAGCTGCTGAGTGACGTGACCGTCGAGGATTTCAAAGGCGTGAGCACGGTGATTTTCTCCCCGCAGGCGGAGTCACTCCGGGGTGTTTTTGCAAATTGTAGATCCAACGCCGTGGTCCGCAGTGCTCTTTTGTTTGCTTGCAGGCCTGTCCCAGAGTTTCTCTGTGCAGAACTTCCTGTTGAGATTACATGAGGTTACCTCACAAACCACCTGAACCCTAAAATTCAGGATTTGGGACTTCGGAACCGTAGTCTGCGGTGACTGTGTGCTTCCGTTATTTCTTGTTCTCGGCACTACATGAAAAAGCACATGCAATCGACGGCAGAACAGTTACCAGCTTAACGGTTCGTGACATCGCAGTGGGTAGCAGCTGTCTCGTATTTTGCCCCCACGTCGCGGGCTGGTTTTCTGAGTTGAGTGCTCATACTCAGAGTCTATCAGCCGTTTGCCCGTGCCTAAGCCCCCAAACCTAAGGCCCCCGCACAACATAGCAAAGGGCTCGGCTTGTCCAATACACCCTTCAGACCATGTCGCAGGGCGCTGCAGCTGACAGTGCCATGCGGGCCCGTCTTGTCACCGACTGGTACAACTACAACAAGTGAGCCCGGGCAGCACTTTTCTGAGGCATTCTGTTCTGCAACGTGCAATGATGCAAAACCTAAAAGATGAATTGCCTGCGACTGTCAAGTGCGCCGGGCTTGCCTCTAGGGGAAGCGAGAAAATCGGGCAAGCGGGCTGCTTTCGAGGTGGGTCAAAGGCTTTGGGAGGTTGCAGACTTTTGTGAAGTCCTGAAGGTTTCGGCTTCTTTGCGGCTTGAACCCTAAGCCCAAGGCGGTGTCCTTGTGGTCTTGGCGGAGCTGGCCACAGGTCACGGCCTCGAAGTGGAGACACATCCACAAGCGTGGAGTGCGCATTTTCCATGGGAGCATCCTGCGACAAGTCCCGCGACGTTCTGGGCCACAAGAGCTTGCCGAGTCCTGGACGTGACCCCGTAGGAAAGATGTGTCGTGTTTGCAGTACAGATTTGAAGCCCAGGCTCAGACCCGAACGACGCCGCGAACCTGGCCAACAGTGTCCTCGAGAGCATCCCGAACGCAAGAAGTATATATATATATATATATATTATTATTATTATTATTATTTTTTTTCTCGCCGTGTCGGGTTCGGGAGAGGCAATGTCTCCAAAGCTCGGTGCGATCATCACATTTTGTGACCAGACTGCCCAAAACGGCCTGGCCATCCATTTGCACGACGTGTGTCTTCCTTTACCGGCATCCAGATGGGATGACGTCGTCATCCTGAGAATATTCATCCAAATTGCTTTATCCAGGAAGCACAGAGATCATGCTTGAAGGGTGTAGGCCAGGACGGCTAGGAGTCAGTCATTGTAGCTTTGCTGGAGAAAAGGGCTCCTCCTGTAGGTCGCTTTGCGCGGCTTGTTCTTTGCACAGTTTAGGAAGGTCACGTCCTGCAGGAGACCTCCGGTCTACGGAAGGTCCTCCATATATATATATATATTTCATATATATATATATATATATATCGCTGTAGCCGAAGGTCTGTCTCCTTCCACCGATCTGCGCGTCAGCGCGAACCAACTCGGCCCAGATGCTTGCGCAGCTGACCAAATCGTGGCTGGCTCGCAATCGGCCAAGCGATCTACGTCTTGCGGCAACCTTACCCTGAAGCTTCAGAAAAACCGTCCTGCATCCTAAAGTTCTAAGCATGCCCCAAAGCTCATAAACAGTGCTGCCGCCATACGTTCTAGTCTTGCGCAGGTTCTGAACCTGCGGACGTGACAGCAACCACCAAGCCTAAACTCCAAACTGAATCTCTCTTCACGAGAGGAAGCATATGGAGCCGACCCCTTTTTCACGGCCGCAGTGTCCGGGCTCATGTCCACCTCGAGCAATGAGGCTGGCGGGGGAGGCTGGGGGGCCCTTCCCAGGTTGATGTGTCCAGTCTCCTCGGCTTGACTGGCTCAGGGCTCAATTGAGAATTAAAGCGGATCTGAGTTGAGTTTCAAGAGGAAGCTGCTTTAGAACCCTAAACCCTAAACCGTAAACCCTAAGCCCTAAGCCCTAAGCCCTAAGCCCTAAGCCCTAAGCCCTAAGCCCTAAACCCTAAACCCTAAACCCTAAACCCTAAACCCCCTTAACCCCTCAACTCGGCTGGCTTCTGGACGCCTGTGAGGTGCTTGGTGGGGGCCGGGCCCTGCTCAACATCGGCAGCCGCTGGGAATTTTTAGGGTTGAAGGGGGTTTAGGGTTTAGGGTTTTAGGGTTTTAGGGTTTTAGGGTTTTAGGGTTTGGGAGCCAACTCGGCGACGTCGCGACGTGTGCACACAAGGGTGAACGAAATCATCTCTTCTGAGTTCGAGCTCAGAAATCCCAACAAGCGACACCTCCTCGAACCCAAGGCCCCAAAAACCAGACTCTACCCATACCGCACGAGAAGCCCCTAAACACTGAGCCCTAAACCCTAAACCCTAAACTGAAGCAACTGAGAGACCAAAGTTGTCTCGTTCCTCTATACTCCTTTTGCTGCCATATGACATCAACCAATCTTTATGTTGACCTGGCTTAGAGTTACTCTGAGGCATGGTCGGCCCTCCTTCCGTTTGAGCGTGGGGGCCGTCGGCCTTGCACAGCAGAGACGTCCAAACCACGCGGCCCGATGCCCCCACCCCGAATCCCAAGACGACCCGAATCAGCTCTCAAAAGCCCCCCCTCCCCCCAACCGGACCCGAAACGCGCTGAGTTTCAGACCTAGACAAGTATGTCAAAAAGCCGCCGGCGCTTCTTCAGGCAAATCCATTGCGCGCCTGGACCACACAGATCGGCTGCTGGTGACTCCCGGCCACTTTGGTGTTGCGTTGGGTTCCGGAGTTCAGTTGATCCTTGAAAGCTCCATTCTGGGAATTTTGAAAAAGGAAAGGTGGCCGAGGGCCCCAAAGGTTGTCACAGTTCCTCAGCTTCTAGAAGTTCAGAATATTTCTGGCTCTGCTCAAGATTGCGAAGCTCCAACCGTCCTAGAAGGTTTCAACCTCGAAAAGCTCTAAAGGCTCTGAGGTCTGCAGGCTGCGAAGTTTCGAAAGGTCAGGTCGTAACAAGCTCTTCTGGGCAGGTGCTGCTTTTTCAAGGTTGAGAGCTTGTGCAGCCAAGGGAAATCTCACCACAAAGAACGCCGCCAAAGAAGTCCCGACAAAGAAGGGGGCCCCAGAAAGTCCCCGATATGCACCCCCCCCCCCCCCCGCAAACAAACAGCGCGGGTTGAGTCTCCTCTAGACCTCGTTAAAACCTCTCGAGACCTTAGAAGTATTAAGTAGTTGAACGATGCATCGCCCAAATTGTTTTCCATGGAGTGTGAAGAAAGTGGCTCGTGACTGTCTGACAGATGGTGCAACTTCATGGGGGTGTCCTTGAGCAGTGAAGCCAACCCCCAGCTGCTCATATAAGGATCGGCGATGACGATTTCCTGAACGACGAGTGCTATGCGTCGTGGACCCAAGGCCACCGCGTGTATTGGGGCTAAACGTTTTGACGGTGTGTGATTGTTCTAGGGGTTGATGTTTCTGCGAGATACGTAGGGTTTTGCGATGGTTAGAGCTCACTGGTTCACGTGGTGCAGCAGGCACTCAACGTGGTACCCGGTATGTGCAGAATCTCTGAATTTTTCATGATTTCCGGCTTGTGCCTGCCACTATGCCAGTATGCCTCGCTCAGCCTCGGTCTCTTGTCCAAAAACATGCAGTCTTGGGCCTGGCCTGTTATCGGTTCCGAAATATTGCAAGTCAGCGCCGGGCTAGACGAAGTACGGCCGTTTCGGTACAACGCGTGGTTAGTCCGAGATCCAATTCCCTCTGATTGGGCCTCGGGTCTGGATCTTTGGCCACATCTCACCTGCCTCTACCCACGACATGGTCCCAAACTTCAGCCAATTTGCAATCGCCACGAACGCATCTACACCGGGGTTGCCCACACAAAACAAGAAAGAGCCATAACAGTCATGGCAATCATAACAGTCAAAGCAGTCATAGCACAATCGTAACAATCGTAACAATCATAACAATCGCATAACAACCCGAACCCCTGCGTGGATCTTTTGGCGAGCCGCTCAAGTTGGCTCAGCAACATCCGCGGCCGGTTTCAAAATCGCTCTGCCTCTTAAAAGCTTTAAAAGCCATGGGAAGCGGGGCGCAGTCGAAGTTGTCCGAAGCCTCCGAGGAGGAGCTGGCGGGTGTTTTCAAGGACCTACCAGCTGAGACCCAGAAGAGCGTCGAGGATGCCTTCAAAGCGGCGAAGGCAGAAGCGGCACCTGGGCTGGCATGCCGCTCGGCATCCGGCGAGGTGACGCTGCTGCCATGCACGCAGACATGGACCTACAAGGAGATGGCTGCCGCCTTGCGGGAGAAGCATCCCGAACTCAAGACCCAGGTCATCAAGTTTCTTGTAGCAAAGGAGCCCATGGACGAGTACAAGACTGTAGGCGACCTGGGCTTGGAGAATGAAGTGGAGTACACGGCTTCGGAGTTCTCCTACGGGGAGAAGATCAGCATGGAGGAAGCAGTACCGCTCATTGAGGAATCCTGCAAAGGCATGGACGCAGTGGACAAAAACGGCATCGCGGAGCTTAAGGCCCTGAAGAACCCCCCAGACGTCATTAAGCTTGTAGGGGAGGCCGTGGCTTGCCTTCTGCAAGCGCCCCACAAGACTTGGGAGGACGTGAAGAAGATGATGCACAACACCGACTCCTTCCTGCAGCAGGTTGTGACGTACTCGAAGGACGAAGTGCCTCTCGAGGCCCTTGTGGAGCTTCAGTGGTATTTGAATCATCCCAGCTTGGAGCTCGAGAAGATAAAGCGCGCATCCGCATGTGGGACGGGTCTGATGGAGTGGGTCAAAGGCATCGCCGCCTACGCCATGATCAAGAAACGTCTGAGTTGAGTGGAGACATCAAGAGACAGTCGTGTCAGTCATGCCGGAGGAAAGCGAGCAGCGGGAATGTTCTTGAGAATTCCATTCTCCGCCGCCCCCTCCCGCGGCCCCGTTTCACCTTCTGGTGTTCTGACACTTTGAGGACTGGACGTGCTGCGGTGTCTGGCACAAAAGAATTCTCTTCCGTCGGGGCTTCGGCTTCGCTGAACTGCCCCTTTGCTCCATGGATTCTACATGCATTCTAGCACGGAAGTGGAACACCTTGAGTAGGAGTTCTTGAACAAAACACACTGGAAAAGTCCTGGGCATGGAGTGTTGCTGGAACATGATGCGTGAATCAGTGGGAGCTCCCAGAGCAGGAGAGCTGGCACCGGGAACTTGGTGCTGCTCCGAAGCTCAATCCAAAAAAGTGCCCAGACGCCAAGCCCGAAGCGCAGGCAACCTGGCCTTCATCGAGAACCTCTTCAATCTTCCACGCGCGCTGCTTCCGAACGCGTCTTGCATGCTTCTTCAAGTTCAGGACGTGGGTTTTTGGATGTTCGAGTGTGGGGGGCTTAAGCATTTCCGAGTCCGCCGCCATGGAGCTTGGGACCTAGGCCCCCTAGGCTTTGAAAGTGCTGAGAGGTCCTCCTTGCAATGATCAATCATCTTTCTCGGCGGCGCGAGTTTCAGTTTCAAATCTTGCAGATGGCCTTCGGGTGCTTCTTGAGGCTTGAGCCTGGAAGAGGCGGCGAGGCCGTGCGGCCCAGGGGAAACATGTGGAGACATGTTGTGGGGGTGGTGTGGCGAGGTGTTGCTGTTCTTGGGGCTTATAGGTTCTTCAGAGGACTTTTTCGCGCACTTTGGCCTGCGCATAGTCAATGTAGCGACCTCGGGTCGGTGTTGCGAGATTTAAAACAGTTTTTTTGGCCAAATGTAGAGCCGCCCCCCCCCCCTCCGAGAGAAGAATCGGAGGGTGCGCTGTGAGGCTTCGGGCCTTCCAGGGCATCGTCAGCTTATTGCCGGCTCCGCTTTGCATGGCCAAGTTTTGTGTCGTTTTGTTCAGTGACAGAACGGACTAGGGGTGGACCTTTGCCTGGGCTGTAAGAGGTCTTACTGCCCTAAATGCCTGAAGAAATCGACATCTGGCCACCTCACTTCCTAAGCACCAGACCATCCAAACCCTACTACCTCAATCTGAGCCACAACGCGCAAGAAACTGTCCTCGGTGGCTCTAGCATGGCAATTTTTTCATGTGTTGACGCAACGTGGCACAGCAATAGGAGCACAAGCATTGACGTGACATGAACATGTGTCCCGTGCTTTCAGTTCGAGAATGAGAATGGGGCAGTTAATAAAGAAGTGGTAGCCAGGATGCTGTAAACACTTAGGAAGAATCCCAGTAGAAGATCCTCCCAACATGTCTACCAGCAAGGTGGCTCCCTGCAAGAATCGCAAGCCCCACAAGCTCTGAAACCATCTCACGTGGGGGTTTATTGTGCGCCCGAAAACACGTGCATTGCTGTTTGTACCACGCCTGCCGGGATTGGGCTGAGTCATGTCAACCAGAATTTGGAATCAGATGCCTTAGATTGCACGTAACATATTGAAAGCTTTCACCATACCTTTTGCCGCACCTCAGTTTCAGGATTTTGTGTGCAATGAACATATGGATTCCGCGGGGGGGTGCAAAGAAATCGAGTGGCTGGAATCTGTATGTTTTGGGGGGAGACCTCGGACGTGGCAGCGAAAAACCGGAGTCTCAGAAAACCCAAATTCTGGGGACCGGATCTGATCCCTGCTCCACCCCTAGTGCAAGCTGTCTGACATCCGTCTTCTCGTGCTTCCCCTCCGTCAAGCGGAGTGGAGGTTCAAATAGTTCAAGCTGGCCAGGGTTCGGGAAGATGGTGGCCCTATGCTCCTGCGCTTAGGGGCCTTGGGGGACCTGGGGGGACAGTCCATGTCACACCCCTGAAGCCTGAAGCAAAGCCCCGAACCCCAAACCTCGTAAACCTGAAGGCTGAGCCCGCCGTGTAGAAGAACGCCCAAACCCCCAGATCCTTTTTGTAGTCCTTTAAATGCTCCCGGACGCCCCCGAAATCGGAGTCTGTCCAGCCAAGTTTTAATGAGCTCGGGGTTGTGGAAACTCTTTACACGCAGGGCCCTGCATGGCCCCCCCGCAGTCGGTGGCTAAGTTTGGTTTTGTTTGGCCGTTTTGGGCTTTAGGGCTTGAGGGTTTGTTCCCCACCCTTGGTGTGGGGTTGTTAGATTTGTATATTAAACTCTTCTCCTCGCCCGGTCTACTCCTTGCCCAAGCCCAGAGTGCCCAACCTGGAGCCCAAGCCCAGAGTGTCCTGGAGTGTTCAAGCTCAGTGTCGAGTGCTCAATCACCTAGAGAGCCCACCAAGCCCGAGTTTCCCTGGAGTGCCCAAGCCTATAGTGTCAATTTTTAGCTTGTGGAGTGCCCAACCCCAGAATGAGCCCGCAAAATTCGTTTACCTGCAGGGTGGGGATGTTCGAAGTAGAATAACTTTTTTTCTTTTTTGATGAAGGGGCTGCCCTGATAGTGCTAAGTGGAGGCTTTGTACTGTTTTTAAAGAGCATTTCGGGCTTGCTCCTTGTGAACCCTGGGCCCTGGATCTTAACATCCCAAGCCGCAAAAAGGACCCCAACACTTCCGATGAGTCGATGCTTCCCTAACCTGAACTCTTTTGACGCAAACAAATGTTTTTGGGCTTCTTCAATTCGCGTTTCTCGTGGCGGGCTCCGCTGGTCCTGCGAAGCAAGTGTGTGAAGGGAGTTTTGAAGCCGGGCGTGCAAAAACAGAGGACCGTGAAGCAGGGTTCCAGGACTTCTGCTCTTCGGACTTCCAGTGGTTCCGGGTTCGGGATGAGCTTAAGGAGGACAAGTCTCTCGGGTTAAAGGCACCCATGGTTTTCATTGAGTTCTGAGGCACCCAGGGTTTGGCGAGGTCAGGGGCCTCACAGGCCTATCAAATCCCAAACTCCTGAGCCCGATGCCCTGCTCTGCTCGCAGAACGTGAAGACCTAACAGGCCCTACGTCCTCACGTCCTCACCCGCTGTGGACGTTCCAAGGGACTTCCTGTACGTGACGCCGCAGGTTTTGGTTTTAAGAGGGATCGAAAACCATCGAACCTCCTTCTTCGTACAGCCTTGCCTGGCGCTATGTGTCTGGGCTGTTGTTTACGGGCTAAGCGGCTAAGGCGCGGCTAAGGGCCAAGCAGGCTGCTCTGTATGCGGTGATTCTAGAAAGGCTGCACACGTAGAGTTTTCAAACCCTGCTCTGCTTGAACTCGATAAGAAAACAGAGCGCCAGCAAAGCAAGATTAGAAAGAGAAAGGAACACCATCGGTTTGTGTTGTCCCATGTTGTCCTCTTGTCCGTACGTTTCTGTGTCAACATACAGGATCCTCTTTTTTATTTTAGGGTCACACTTGAGTCACGATTTTTGTTTTTTTCCGAGCATATGCAGCTTGCAAGGTGCGGCACATTTTGTTTCTACACGGCTAAATGCAAAGCTGTGTGCAGGTGCACACCGGTATGGCCCAGATGTTGATTTCATGGCCGAAGCACTTCAGGGTTATGTCGCGGAGAGATCGAAATAGACTCACCGTCAACCGACAATTCCAATTTTTCTTTGCATATGGCCGGTAATCAGCTTCCCTAATAGGTTTTCTTACAGAGAACTAGCCTGGCGTTGAGCCTTTCGGCAAGGCTGAAGCAAGTGAATTCCTCAGTACACGAAATCTATGAGTCAGCTTTGTCTTCGATGTGCATCTTCAACGTGAATGGCCGACTGCGTGGGCTGGATGCCAGTAACAGCAAGCAAAGCTGCTTCCCATCATGACTATTTTCGAGAAAGCAAATTTCGAAGCTTCGCCTCAGATTGCCAACTGGACGCGTAGCTGCAAAGAACTGCAGAATTGAAGTGCAAGGCAGTGCACCGAAAGTACCGCAAGCACTGGAGCTGGAAACTCTGGAAACTCTTCATTGGCACAAGTATGCTCTGCCTCAATGAGAGACCGCAGCCCCTCTACGGCAACCCCATAGTGAACTTAGGCCTCCGCTCGGGTCAGGATGCAGAGCTTCAAGTTGCCAGACACAAGGGAAGCACGTTTGCGCACACCTTTATTGCTGCGGAAGCGCTGCCATATCGTAGGGATCCTGGGACTCGGGAGGTTTCGAGCCTCGTTTTTTTTTTTTGGGTCTCAGGTTTTCTGTGCGAAGCTGTTTGGGAGAGTTGGCCCTTGACAAGACCAAGGCCGCATGGATGGCATGTTGCTTGGCAGGCCCCTGCTGATAGGGCATGTGCTTGGAGGTTCATGGTATTTATTAACCAATTATATCGGTACTTGTAACCCACTTATAAGCCTCTTAAGTGCCCAAATATGGTTATAAGTATAGTTGTAAGTACAGTTATAATTGTAAACGCTTGCGCGCGCCGCCTCGGCAGCCGGGCCGGCCCCAGGACAGGAAAGGAGGAAAGAGGGTTTCGCAAAAAAGGGAGGAAGGGCAGAGCGGGGGGAGGGGTCCGGCGGGGGGGGGGGGGGGGGGGGGGGGGGGGGGGGGGGGGGGGGGGGGGGGGGGGGGGGGGGGGGGGTGGGGGGGGGGGGGGGGGGGGGGG
Organism: Symbiodinium natans; assembly: GCA_905221605.1. Classification (NCBI taxonomy): domain Eukaryota; class Dinophyceae; order Suessiales; family Symbiodiniaceae; genus Symbiodinium; species Symbiodinium natans. The sequence goes on from CAJNDS010002287.1 coordinate 299,106, forward strand.
GGGGGGGGGGGGGGGGGGGGGGGGGGGGGGGGGGGGGGGGGGGGGGGGGGGGGGGGGGGGGTTTTTGAGGCACTCCCCCTGTAGGAGCCACCGACAAGCGGGACCCTCCACGGCATCGGTTTGCAGCTCCTCCAAGGGATTGGGGGGGGTCCCACAGGGCGGGGGGGGGGGTTGCGTCAGAAAATTTGGCACGGGGGGAAGGGTTGGGTTAGGGGGAAGGAGGCCCGATCCGGGTCTGCTTGTTCCAGACGCTTCTCGGCAGGAAGCCGAGGCGAATTGTTTAACAATTACCATGAACCTCCAAGTGGCTCTTTTTTGGGGTCTTGAAGAGATGTTCGTAAGCTGAATGCCCTGAATCCTGGAAAGCGCCGTGAAGACCACGCCAAATCCCATCAGCCCCTAAAGCCTCTTGTGGTCATTCCCAGAAAAAATTGGGCATGGAGAGTGTGTCGATGTGTTTTGTAGGGATTTTGGGGCTCTTCGTGTGCTGTGGCATCGGGTGCCCGGGAGAGCCGCGGAGACCCCAAAAAAGCCGGAGATCTATTGCGAGAAAATGCAAGGGGCCGCATGGGTGTTTTTTATTTTTGCAGTTTTTGTGCTGTATTCTATGGTATACTTCATTGAATCTGAAACTTTGTGCTACGGCCTTTTACGGGGCTTGCTGGGCGGCCTTATGATGGACTTGAAGTCTTGCGACCCACGGACGAGAGAGGGACTCTTCTGACAACCTGCCTTAGCTTGACAAGGCAAGGCACTGGCAAACCCTGAAGTCATACGCCCGAGACACATAAAGAATAAATGACGTGCGCGAATGAAAGGTGTGTCTGGCCTTGGCCGTGGTGGGGTCGCCTGGCTCAGAGTGTCCAGCTGAGGACTGCGTTTTGCATCGGGGTTTTTGGGTGCAACATTCCAGAGACCCGAAACCCCGAACCCTGATGTGGGTTGAGGGCGTAAGTTTGCCAGTGTGTTTTTTTTGGGGGGGGGGGGGGGGGAAGGCCTTTCTTTGGAGTGCGCTGAAAAAAGAGGCCAAAAGGCCAGTTCCAAAGGTTCGGGCCTCGCGAAGCCGTCAAGGAATCCAAGCTTTCCGGTCATGTTCGGGGCTCAGATTTCAACAGCCTCTCAACAGCCTCGGGGGGCCTTCTTCAAGGTCGGTGAGCCAACAGCACGTTTGAATGCGGCGATTGAAGGGGCCACAGGGTGTTCTCAAGATGTTTGCGTTGGGTTTCCATGTTTTCACTCTGGAAGATGGGCTGGGAACGCAGCACATCCCCACTCTCGACTCGTATGGTACGTTTGCTTCTTGAGGCCGTTGATGCTAGCTCTAGCTCCTCATCATAGTACTTGCCATTGTTCTGCTTCTTCACATCTTCATTGCCAAAGCGGCACCGCTTTTTTCAGGAGGACGAGGCCACGCTGCTATCCTTGACGCCGGGCATTCAAAGTCTGCTACCCTGGGTTACCCATGGCTACCCAGTTGTCCCCCCGCAAGCCCTGGAACCCTTATCGTGCCATAAGAATACTCTAAGGGGGCAGGGGTGTGACACGCGTGCAGCTGCGAGTTTGTTGACGCTTGTGACTTAGGGCTTAGTCTGCTCCAAGCAACATCGATGATTGCGCGACATTTCGTCCTGGGTTGTCATAGTTCGTGAAGCTTGCTTCCCACGCACGTGCTTTCGATACTGTTGTAAAGATATTCAGCACTGCCTTTGCTGCCTTCACTCCCCACTTTACCCTAAACCCTAGACCCTAAACCCTAAACCCTAAACCCTCGTCGAAGCCCCGAAGCGAAGGAGGGCAATGAGTACCACCACGACCTGGGCGGTGCCGCGGCCATCGGTGCCCGTGCCGGTGCCGAGGAGGAGGACGCCGCCGCCGATGCCACCGAGGCCCACGAGCAGCACCACCTCTACGACGACGACCGCTCCCGGGACCCTTTAGTTTCTGTATTTATATTTTTTGGTTTCCTCTGTTCTCAGAACGAAATGCGCAGCCCAAAGACCGCAAGCTCTCATCAACTTTTTTAAGGTCATTGTGCCCACCGACGTGGTCGCAAAAGGCATCCTTGGTGAAGTGACAACCTTCCAAGCCTCCTCGAAGGCAAGGGCATGTCAGCTGTTTCGGGTTGGGGGGGGTTAGGTCCATCTTGGAGAACATCAAAACAGAGTCTAGCTGTTTGGAGCGGCTCCGTGAGCCCCTTTCTCTGATCCCCCTCCCTCTAACCCTATGAAAACCCCCCCCCCCCCCCCGGAGGCCCTACAAAATGGGGCGCTCACTTGGGGGGGTGGGGCTGAGGGTGGGCCCTCGGGTCCCCTGCAAGGCTATGTGCCTCAACAAGCTGAGGGATGTCCTGAGAGCAAAAGGGTGGCTTCAAGACAGCGACGCTTGGCCGGGTATTACACAAGGCTTTTTTGGGCTTTCGCTGGCTTAGCGCTTCTTCACATCTGAAGGGCTTCGAAAGAAAGGGATGTTTACCACAGGTTTCGGGATGTTTCAGGGCTTGGGCGATTGAAGCCTGCCCGAGATGCATGTCGACAGGGGCTTGGGGCCTTGGGGGCTCCATATGGCTCCATGATCATGTGCACGGTAAACACGGGCCCAGCAGTCAACAGTGTGACAGCCATCTGCAAGAAACGCCATGGCCACACACACCAAGAAAAAGGCCACTCCATGGCTTTGTTACAGGAGTTGTAACATTTGGCCGTGGTGGTGGTGGCGGAGGCATGCAGGTTGATGTGTTAAAAAACGGCATAGATGTTTTTAGCAGGGAGGAGGGGTTCGCTCCTCGACTGATAGTTTGTGATACCAGCCCTCATGTTTGCGTTCATCCATTTCACCGTGGCGGTGGGAGGACTTCTCCACGACATTGCATTTTGTTTGCCCTGGCCTACTGACACCAACTCTTTTGTATTTCCTAACATCAAGGTGGGCAAAGTTCACCCTCCTGCAAGGGGCCCCTTTGTCGCGCGCGTTTGTGGACCGCCGCCTTGTCCATTTGCTGATAACGGTTATTTCCATTTTTGGAACTTCGCGCAGCAGAGGAAGTCGCTGCTTTGTTTGCCGCTTACAGTTTGCGGTCCGGATGAGTTGACATCGGGTCTTTGTGCTTGCAAATCGTGGTTTGTTTCAATCATCGGTTTCGTAATGTGCCGGGGGCATAATTTCTAGAGGAACAGCTGAATCGTTAAGAGTCTCGAGGAGACCACCGATGTAAACAAAGCTTCTTGACCTCGACCCCCCAAGTCCTAAATAAACAGCTCGTGTGTGTACTCTGCCGCCACGTGTGCCTGAGGAAAACTGCGAGGTGTGCCCCCGTGGACCCTCGGCACCCTGCTGCGTTGTAATTGAACAAGGCGGGAGCTCAAGAATGTCTTGCAATCGGCATACAAAGCCCTTCGGGGTTTTTGTTCGATGTGTGATTCTCGCAGCACAGCTGGAGGCTGCGCTGAGTCCATAGTCACCCCGAGTCACCCCCCCCCCCATGGATTGCATCTCAGCCCTTTAGGGTTTAGGGTCTAGGGTTTAGGGTTTAGGGGGTTTTGTTCTATCGGCTCTCACTTTGTCCTGATGGCCGCTGTCTGCTTCGGGGTTTCTAAGGGATCCAGACTCCCGGAGAGAAGTTCTTCTGAGCTTCGGAAGTTGTGCGTCTTAGTTTTTGTCAGCATTTGGCTTGATGATTTTGGGGGTACCACACGTATTCAACAAACAAACTGTAGGTCAGAATGCATGAACTTTTTCGGCATTACAGTCCGACAACCATTGGGGCCCCAGAATGTCGCGCTTTCGGCTTACTTGGCAAGCCAGATGTGCGCTCGCAAGTCGGCCTGACTTCCCCTTAGCACTGGGAACCATGAGTTTTTTCAACCAAATTCCCACAATGCCGCGCCCCAAAAACCCGAAGTCCTGAGGCCAAATCAAGCTTGCCCTTCATGGTACAGAGGGGAAGAAAACTCTAGAGGCTCTTCCCGACTCTTAGAGATCCCTTTTAAAACGGCCATCGCCTTCAACCCTCAACGACTTGGAACCTGTGGAAGAGATGAAACTTGAATTCAGGCGGAGTGGTCACCGACCTGCCCGGCTTCTCATTCCGCCACAAGCATAGGCTTCAGAGGGCTTCGTCGTCTAAAGGCTTGAGGTACGGAACGCAGAAGGGGGAAGTATCTGGATGGATGCAAAGTCGCATCAGGGAACCTTCAAACCTTGGGGGGTTCTTGGGAGCTCACGAGGTTGGTTCTCTTGGTGCTAGGGACAACCCCCCCCCCCCCCACGCCCCCCCATGGTTTGGTAGGGATGGGAGGAGATGCTACGCGGTGGTTTGGACGTGGATAGGGTGCCTTGTCATTCCTTCCGGCACCTGGCTTTCCCAGCCGGAAGCTCGCGAGCCCAGTCTTCACCCCGGAGAAGAACAAGATCACCCTCAACTTCTCGCTGAAGAAAGAGCCACACGCCTGAGCTTTCAGGTCGAGGGAGGGTCTGAAGTGCCTTTCGGTGAGGGCCTCAACTCTTTCAGGGCATTGTGGCAGAGATGGCAGTTACCCGGTCAGATGCCCGATGCTAAGTTGGGGCAAGCTTTCCGCATATTCGCTCCTAAGGCCCCCCATTTAGCCAGCGTGCTGTGCCTCTCTATCCGACGGGGTGGTGTTTTTTGCGCCCTTTGGGGGTTTGGGGCTTTGTCCCAAAATGACGAGACTCCGCCTTGATCCGCAGAGTGGACTAGCGGATTCCGAGTCCGAGTTTCGATCCCTCGTAGGGTTGCAGTTTAATTTGGTGAAATCCAAAATTCGCCTTGACCCTCAACCCTAAACCGAGGAGGGGTATGGAGAAGGAGCTGGTCCAGTTCGTTCGCGATCTGCCAGTGGACGGCGCGGAGCACAATACACTCCTGGACCAATTTCAGAAGAAAGGCCTCGAGGGGGAGGGGGAAGATGGAGGCAAAGGAAGAACGTGGCAACGAGCAAGAGATCAATCTTGGCAAAGGGCCCGGGTGTTTTGTCAGTTCCTGGGTTGAGAGGGTTGGTCTTGGGGCGCGAGAGGTTCGCGGGCCTAGGGCGTCGCTTCAACAGGCTTCAAGGCGGTGGTTGAGATATCTTCGCAAAATCCTTGGGGTGTGCGTTGGTGGATTTAGAGGGTTGGTTTGGGTTCTAGTTTGGGATGCCTGGAAGCTCGAAGAGGTTTGACCCACATGGCAGGTATCTTCCAGAAGAAGCAGCTGGCTGGAATCAACCCGAGCTCGATCAAAGCTGGCTCAGAGTCCTTTGGCCTGGGCTGTTTTGTATTTGAGGCTTTGGTTTTCCGAGGACAGTTTAGGGCATCTTCTGCACCAAGGGGATGCGTTGGGCATGGCAGAACACAGCAGTGCACACCTGGCATCCCATGCTCGGATCCCGACCCAAAGCAAGCCAGCAACATATAGCCTTAAAATTCCAAGCTAACGTTACATGATCCTGAGTCCGTATCTCGGCCCGAGCCACTGAGGGCCGACACGACTCTCTGCAGCAGCCGGTAGCCGATTTGGGTCCTGCTGAACTGACCCTAAACCCTAAGCCCTAAGCCCTAAACTACCCAAAAAACTCCCCCAAGCTACCCCAAACCATCCAGAATGCCGTGAACCCGGATGGTCGAAGCTCATGGTTCTTTGGTGAGTCAGTTCGGGCTTTACCAGCGATTCGCAAAAAGCGCAGACAACGCATGACACCCCCCGTCCCCCCCCCCCCCCCCCCCCCCCCCCCCCCCAAGCCCAAAACCTCGGCAAGCTGGGCTCAGAGATGGATCCCTCGAGTTGGGTGTTCCACGGATCCGGATCTGAAAAGTTCCTTTGGATGGAGTTTGGGGACGCGATCTGTGATTTTCAAGTTCAGGTCATGGGCTGGACGTTATGGGAGTTAGGGTGTGAAAGGCTCTGTAAGCCAACAAAAGCCAACTGGTGGGCGCTGCCTTGGCGAACCGATCCTTGATTCCGCCCTTTAAGGGAGACCAAGAAGCTCGTCAGGGCCAAGTTGGCTGCAGTGACTTCGGCAAAGACTTCCCTTGGGCCTTGAGTTTCATCGGGGTCTCCGAGGCATGTTTGGACTTCAGGGGGCCCTTTGGGCTGTAGGTTTTTTTGTCAAAGCTTCTTTGGAGCTTCAGAGTTCAAAGGTCGGGCCAGTGGAGGGTGGTGTCAAGTGAGCTCCCAGGTGCGGGATTCCCCCCCAAAAAATGCGGTTTGTTCTAAGCTTCGGGCTTTGGAGGCTCTGGAGGCTCTGGAGGCTTTGGAGGCTTTGAGCCCCAACCCTATGAGGCTTGTTGTGCGACACGGAGTTCCCTCCTAGCTCTTCCTCTCCTTTGCTTTTGGGATACGAGGTTCGGGAGGCCCAAGGGCCCAAGGGGGGTCTCGGGCTCCTTGTGCGACCCTCAGGCCAAATCAGATGAGGAGGACCTTTGCGGGGAAGCATATTCCAGAAGCTAAACATAGCTTCATGCTTGGGTCCAGGCTGCCCCAATGAGCTGCCCCAAACATGTTTCCCCTTGCGCTCTAAAAAGGAAGGGTCGTAGGCTGTTCTCAACTTCATGAGGCCCCTTATGTTGGGACAAAAAGGCTGAAGGGTTAGTGTTACGGTTTAGGTTGTTGTGGGGTATCAGACAGGGGGGCCCTACAACTCACAGGACGAGATCCAGATGTTACATTGTTACATGTTGTCGGGTGCGCAACCCTCTCTTCAGAGTAGTCCCCCCCTTAGCTGGCCGCTGGAAGGAGAATTTGGGCAAGCCGAAGGTCGACGGCGAAGCAGTGCGTGCCAAGCGGGAAGCTGAGGCTTTGGCCTGCTTGGGAGCGAAGGGGCCCCTAAACTGATGTGGAGGAAGGGAGAGGGAGGGAGAGAGAGAGGGAGTCAGAGAGAGGGACCCGAAAGGCCATAAAGGCCCTAAAGGCATCGTGAAGCAAGACAACACCTTCCCCAAGCTCAACTCCCCGACCCCCAACCGAACCGAATGCAACAATTATAACACTTTTCTTTTGAATAGAAGCCAGACCCATTCGACCCATTCGACCCATTCGACACCGATTCGACGCATTCGACACCGATTCGACCCATTCGGCCGTGAAGAATCCAATGTTCAGCCCAAGCCCAAGCCGCACTCCAATCGAAGATGCGAAGATGTCTCACCCAACTGCGAGTAGCTCGAACCGTTTGGTAGAAGGCCCCCCCCCCCCCCCCCGTCCCGAAAGAAAGAAAATCTGACAACGTCAGAACTCAAGTTTTTTCTTCACCTTAATGGAAACTTGTCATTGTTGTTTTTACGAGTGGCCTTTGATGTTGCTTTCTTGGTTTCTTCACGAACCTGTCAAGCTCATGTTGATCGGGAAATGACTGCATTTTGAGACCGCTGCTCACTTCCGTCCAAAGACTTCTTGTCCTCTGTAGCAACTAGCCACTTGGCCGGTTGATCTCGAATTTAGAGCTTGCATCTGTACCGAATAGGTTTTCATCTATGAAGCTCAGAATGGTTTAACAATCCCGTCTGCCACTTCAGCGCTATTCATTTACGTCTCTTTATCATGCCGACCCTTTGCTCTGATGCACTCAAAAAATCCAAAATCATTAGTATTCTCGCCCTTCCTCAATGAACATTTGCTTTATAGGGTCTTTTGCATTTTGTCGTTTCATTGTGATGCTGGGGCCTAGCTGGGATTAGGTGCTGATGAAAGCAAGTAACGTTGGAGCTTGATCTTGCAGAAAACGGGCCACACGCTGCTGCAGCAGCCTCCCCCCCCCCCCCCCTAGAAACCTCACCAATGGTCCGGCATGGAGACCCCCACGGCCACAACAAAGTCCACAAGTGCAAAGCCCTCAACCCTGAACCCATAGCCTTCCGAACCGGCTTTCCCGAAGAAGGAACCTAAACCCTCTACCCTAAACCCCTAACCCCTAACCCCTAAACCCTAAACCCTAAACCCTAAAACAATGTGGAATCTGTGCGGAGGTGGCAGCGGTCCGCGAGCAGGTCGACAGCGCGCGCCAGAAGCTTGCGGAGCCTTGCCCAACAAAAAGCGGTGTAGGGTTTACACGGGGTTTAGGGGTGTACGTAGGGTTTCGGGTTTAGGTTTCAGGGTGTAGGGTTTAGGGTTTAGAGTTCACGTCTCACCCGTTGCTTGTTTTGGCCGGCTGAGTAACACATACTGTAAAGGCTTTGAAGGCATGTTTTCGAACACAAAGCTCAAGCCCCAAAACTGCGAAGGGTGCGAAAAGCGCGAAGAGCACGAAATAACAGCTACAGTGGGCTTCGACGAAGTTCTGAGGATGCCACGAAGGCGATCGCACAGGCAAGCGGAAAGCCGGAAGGGGGAGGGGAGAGGGGGAGGGGGGCCGCATTCAGAGGATGAATATAGGGGAGCCCCTCGTAATGTTCTTTGTCGCAAGCCGTCGTAAGCTTTTTTGGGTCTCTGAGCTGAGACCAAGAAGAGTGACGTTGTGATGTAATGTTTTTGGGATTCCCAGGGGTGGATTGAAGATGACTGAAGGCTCTGCCCTAACACTGCTCTGCAACTTGGAGCATCGAGGGAAACATGGGGGACACCTGGACAGCGCTCGAGTTTTCAATGGTAAATGGTCCAAACACTCAGCGATGCCGAAGGCCTAAGCCTCAGCGGAGATTTAATCAGCACCCTAAAGCAACCGAAGGACCCTCCAGGTTCCCTTCGACCTTGAACCTCCCTCCCATATCCTCCCATGCAGGCTGGCAATGAACAATTGAGCGCGCAGACGAAGCAGAATCTGGAGGCCCCGAGTTTCTGGAGACTGGACATCCTTCCCTTCGTTTCGGAAAGCTAGTTTCGGGAGAAGACGGGTTCACCTTGCGACCTCAGTCGCGATCAAAGTCTTTGGCAGAACGAGCTCTTCAACACATCAGAACTCCAAACAACCCAACGCCTCAGCTGATGAATTGGCAGAACAGGAAGCGCTGAACTTCCTGAACACGGTGACATTGGCACCGTCCGACCTCAGCCTAGGCGACTGGGGCATTTTTTTTTAAGTTCCTGTAGTTGACATGTTGCCGACTTTAAGGGGAGGCTTCCTATTTGCGTTGTTTTGGAAGGGATCGGGGAAGGCTTTTGGTGGGCTCTGACGTCTTGGGAGATTGACAGGCTTGTTCGGGCCTTGAGGTTTCGGACGAAGGGAGGCGATACCCATTCCAGCCCCGAACTGTAAGCCGCGCCGAGCCGTTTAGGCTTTGCCACTTGTGAATATGGACGTTGGTTGCAGGATGTTGCATGTTAACGGATGTTAACGGATGGAGTTCAGGGTCTTTTGATGTTAGGTTCAGAATCGGTCAAGGTTCGTGTTTCACAATCGGACCTACCTGAGAGCCCTTCATGGCCCTGCTGAACCTGAAGCTAGGAGAGCCCCGGAAACGGGAAGGAAGATCGGGGGGAAGGAAGATGGGGGCGAAGCGGAGAGGAAGCCGAACCCTCCCATATGCCTCAATTCAGTTGAGTCTCGCGGTGGTGCGCATCGCAGCCCCCTTGAGAAGAGATCCCCCCCTGAATTCTAAAACGGTGCCACCACAAGAGAGACCTCCGCTCTCAGATGATGCGTCCTCCAACATCGCGCCTTGGAGATCCAACTTTGGTCCCAATTTTATCATTTGAGAGGTGTGGCCTTTGGGGCCTTCTCTCGGGTTGGGGGAGCTCAGAAAGTTTGGTCTTTTGGAGAAGTGGGTTTTTTTGGCATTTGGGTTTGGTTCTAGAGTGCGATCGTCGACGTGCCATTCCCTTTTTTTTTGTTTTTTTTTTATCTCTCTCTCTCTCTCTTTTTCTCTTTCTCTTTTTCTCTTTCTCTTTACTGGGAGGTGTTCGCTCATTCTTGTCCGCGAATGACAACCCTCTCGGTGCGCTTGGGGCGCCGCAGCGCTGGCGCGTGGGAGGCGTTCGCGTTTTCGTCCGCGAACGACAACCCTCTCGGTGCGCTTGGGGCGCCGTGACGCTGGCGCGTGGGAGGCATGGTAAGCCCTGAACCCTCACGCTTTTGCTTGTTGCCAGGTAAACCTGGCCAACGTCGATCGACTTGTCAACAAAGACCAATAAGCCTGCATGCAAGAGGATTTCCCTTTGTTGCGTGACGAGGGTTGTTCAGCAGAGGTGGTCTTTGGAAAGGTTCTTCGTCATATTTCGGTATATCGTTAATGCATGGATGTCGTGATGGATGATGCATGCATGGATGGCAGAATAGATTTCGTGATTTTCAAGCTAGAACTGAACTTAATTGTGGCTCTAAACGCTTCCGGGACAACCGTTCTCTAATTCATGTGTTTTTTTTTTTTTTTCTCTCTCTCTCTCTCCCTCTCGCCCTCTCTTGCTCTCTTGCTTTCTCTCTCGCTCGCTCTTACTCATTGAAAGCTCTCGGCGATCCCGTGGTGCAAGAATTGGGAGGGATTTTTGGCTCTGGCCGAACAAGGACCTTAGAATCGCAAAAAAAGGCCACAATTTTTCCTGCGCAACCAGGCACAGACCTTCAAAACGCCTAAGGACGCCCGCACTGCGTCCGGTGGCTTCGTGACAGGGCGGCAGCTCGGAACGCTGGAGATGCTGGACGCTTATGGCTACCGGGTCAGCAACTGCCGTGGGATGGGGAGGAGGTTCATCGCCGATAATAAGCTACAGTAAGCTACGCTATAAGCAAAAAAAGTATACGCTACGCTATAAGACTGCTATAAGATACACTCTAAGCTACAATAAGCTATGGTAGTTGAAAGTTGAGGGTGTTCAGGCATGCCACAAGTGCCCTTTGTAAGAACTCTCTGTTGTGGATTCCTTCGTGAGTTGTGCTCTCAGCTGCAGCTGCGAGAGAGTGACGGGCGGATGGGATGGGAGAGACACTTTTGGGGTTGCCTTGTTTCATCTCAGATTCAGACCCTCTAGAGAGACTTCTTGTCCGATGTTTTTCGAGGTTCTGTTTTGCCCCATAAGCTTCCTTTTTCCCGCCTAAGCAACGCCACTTGAAACCCGCAGCAAAGGCTTGCTCCGCGGGGTCCTCGTCACGGATCGACCGCTTGAGGATGGGATGCCCGTCGACCGACTGGCGCACCCTGGCATTTTGAGGAGATAAATACACCTAAACAACAACAAAACAGCAGGGTTTGGGGCTTAGGGTTTAGGGTGGGGGTTTCCGAAATCAGAGGGGTACCTTTATTGGGCTCCTTGTTTTAAGGGAGTCCTGCTTTTTTGGGGGGTCGATTAGAGGGTCCCTTGTTTTCGTAAACTCCCAGGTGGGTCTGAGACAGTTTTCCACGCATCAGCAACTTGCCCCATGTGCTAACATGACCGTGACGAGCACGATTGAGCATACCGCGAAGCCCTGAAATCCTGTTAAGCCGCAAGCCTATTGAAACATATTGAAACCTACCTGAACAGGCTGGTGCATTCGGCACAGAAAAACCTCTTCAAACACACACAAGTGCCCGAGGTTGGTGTGTGATCTCCGCCCGGCCCTGGCGAAAAGTGAGGTTCCGCTCTGGGTTGGAGTTCGGGGGGTCAGAGAGTCTTGTCCTCAGGCTCGGCCAAGGCAGCTCTTCCTTCAACCGCGGAATTGTCTAAGTTCAACCTTGTGGCTGAGGAGTGCTTAGGCCATCCTTAGGACACTCTTAGGACCCTTGAACTTTCAAGGCTGAGTTCGAGAGTGTGGGGAATTTTGGGTCAAAGCCAGATTGTGCACTCTGTGAGGAGCAGTTGAAATCGGCAATCTCGTTGATCCCGGATCTGGAAGAGACAGAGTACTTCGTGGAGGTGTCCGGCAAGAGTTTGAGGTAAGCTTTATCGTGGCTTACTGTGGCCTCGCATATTCCTCATAACTTTGAGAACACCCCCCCCCCCTCCCTCCCGATTTCCTTTCAACGGCAAAGCCTGAGGCGCAGGACGCGAAGGATGTGCAGGCCGCAAACGCCATCATCTCATCCTATGGCACAAGTGCCATGCCCCTGGGCAATTTTTTTGTTAACTCCTCAAGACCCGAACCCATCGGGATGCCGTCTCAATCCAGGGTTGTCACAGCTCCTTCATGCAATCAACTTTCCCAACTTTCCCAAAAAGCCCCAGCGTAGACCCAAATCGGTCGAAACACCATGCAAAACGCAGCGAAACTTTCGCCGCATCGCCAGTTGGCAACAGTTGTCTGAAGAATGTCATGGCCGATGGAACCATCAGTTGCTGCGGATGTGAGCGAGCCCGTCCAAGAGCCGGACAGGTCGGAAAGTACCATCCGCCACGTCTCCGCAACAAAATGCGCTTCGAACGCCAAAGCATGTGGGCTTTTTACCACGTTGGACGATGCGCAACTTGGCCGCCATCGTCGGCGTCGGTGTAAGCGATGACGCCTAGAACCCGCAAACCCAGCGGCACCTCGGCGAGAGCCTTTTTGCGACCCCAAAATGTGCCCCCGCACGCGGGGATACCTCAACAACAGCCTCCCTTCATTCCTGTGATAGAGCCGCCTTCCAAGACGTCTTGCTCTTTGTGGGTGACAGAAGTGTTTCCATATCTCTGAAGTTTCTAGTGGAAAGCCTGACCTTCGAGGAGCGCCCTCTCGAGCAGCTGGGGCCTGGGCTTGTCGGTATCGAAAGGCTGCTGGGATCTTTTCTCAACAACTTCGGGGTTCTTGGGAATCATTTGTTTTACATCTTTGCTAGGGTTCCAAGTTTAGTATAGACAACTGTTGAGGTTCTACGGTGGTACCCAGCACGATTGTGGCCATGAAGACTTTGCCGAACGGCTGTAAAGCCCCCAAGCTTTAAGTCACCACGTGCCCCAAATTTTCAGGGCATGCATGCTAGTAGAAAAATGACAATTACAATGGCAGCGTATTTTTCCCCACACAGTCTACTGTTGGGGTTCTAAATTCATTTAAGGATTGCCGACATTCTGAGGACTGTTGCCGGGTTCCTGGGCTCCTTATCTCCCTTTCTCTCCCTTTCTCTCCCTTTGTCTCCCTTCGTCTCCCTTTGTCTCCCTTTGTCTCCCTTTGTCTCCCTTTGTCTCCCTTTGTCTCCCTTTGTCTCCCTTTGTCTCCCTTTGTCTCCCTTTGTCTCCCTTTGTCTCCCTTTGTCTCCCTTCATGTGGGTGGCTTTGCGGGTTTGCTGTGCTCCTCGCCTCCCTTTGTCTCCCTTCGTCTCCCTTTGTCTCCCGTCGTCTCCACCATGTCTTTGACGTGTCTTTGACTGTTTGGGGTCTTCGGTGGTGTAATTCATTGTTGGTAATCATTCACATGAAAGAAAGCCCAAGTGTATGTGAAACAAATACAATCTTCTTTGATGAAAATCAATCAATCGCAAAGAGAAATCATTTTCAAGTTCACATGTCAGATATTTTCGCCAACATTAATGTTTCTAAGTTGAAGCAATATCGCAGTGTGAAAAGAGCAGAGCCTTTGAATGGACAGGTTCGCCGTCAGGCGCCTCCGGCGGTGCAACTGGAGGAATAGGGGTGCTCTCCTTAGAGCTGTGGGAGTTAGGATGAGGGTCAGATGGGGACGTGAAAGGATTGGAGGTTTGACGCCAAGTCTCAGAGGGTTGCCGTTGACTTTCTGGAGTCTTTCGTGAACCAATCAAAACCTGCCCCTTGGACCGCCCCTTGGACTCGTGGCCCCTCAACCCGTGATCGCGGTGCTCGAGCTGGGGGTTCAAGCCCAGCTGAAGAACCTCCCTGTGTGTTCAGGGGCTGTTTGGGTTCAGGATGCTTTGGGTTTGAGGGTGAAATTGATGTAGAGTGCCTATGCTGTGCAAGGGTTGGAGCGCTAAGGGTTCGAGTCGGTTCATAAACAATGCCAAAAATTGCACGACTTGTTCCCCACCGGACAAGTGGGCTTGTTAGATGCTAAGGACAAAGCGGTGACGCACGTCATGTGACGCGACTCTCAGTAGGCTCAGTGGGCCACTGTGCAGAATGTGGCCAGATGCAACAAGCAGGCCAAGGAGGCTCAGGCCAGAAAGGCTCAGGCCGGAATGTGGCCACGAAGAAAGCAGAAGGCGGGGAAACTGTACCGGAATGTGGCCACACACTAGCAGGTGTAGCGGAGCTACCGTGCTGGAATTTGGCCACAACGAGGCAGGCAAGCCAGGAAGGCTCAGGCGGGCAACTGCCGAAATCTTGCCTTATGAAGCAGGCCAGGGAGGCTCAGGCGGGCAACTGTACCGAAATGTTGGGCCAGGGAGGCTAAAGCAGGCTCAGGCGGGCAACTCTACCGAATGTTAGACCAAGGAGGCTCAGGGCAGGTACCGAACTGTTACGTTGCTAAGCAGGTGAGGGAGGTTCAGGCGGGCAACCGTACCGAAATCTTGCCTTATAAAGCGCAAGGCAACCTTCAGGTACAGTTGCCAGCCTGAGCCTCCTTGGCCCGCGCATGCCTGGTCTGCATATTGCGGTACAGTGGCCCAGATGAGCCTCAATAGGCAGAGGCTCATGATAAGGCGGTCAACTGTGCCGAAACGTTGCCTGAATCGGGAAGCCAGGGACGGTACCGGAATGTAAATCCTTGCAATTGGGTTTTAGGGACAGGGTGAGGAGGTTCTTGTAATTTTTGTTTCACGTGAAGTGGCGAAGTGTGAGATCCCCTTGTCTGGATACCCGGTATGACCTCTAGAAAGGGCTCCATTCCATTGAAACAAAATCCCTCTGTGTGCACCTCAATAACTATGCCCGAAACATCATGCCCACACCAGGCTTATAAGCGCCAAATTCCATTCAGGTCGCCAGTTCCTCGTCTTATGGAGATGCCCGCAAAGATCGGCAGAGCGTCACAGAAATTTTGCAGACGACCACCAAGGCACGGGGTCTCAGCGGTACGGCTGAGTTTGTGACCATGCCAAAATTTGGCTGTGCCCCTGTGGGAGATCTCGGAGACCACGGGGAACCCCAACATGCGAGCGCCATTTTTTCGCGATGTAGACATACAAAGAGACCCTCCGAGATGTGAAATATGATGTTTTTCCATGACGGGTCCCGCTGTGAAGTTAACGCAGCAACATGTTCATCGAGCCCACGCGGTGCCCGAGACATCTCGGGAAGATGGGAAGATGACAGCCGGGATGTCGGGGGAATTGATGCCCGCGCGATCCAAGGTGGTCACCGGAGTACCTGAGCCCTAAACTCTCCGAACCCAAATTCACAAAACTCACAATTGCTGGCATTACCAGTAGCAGGTCTTGGGGGCCTTCTGGGACGCTCGAGCCCAGGGATTTACGTATGCTTACGTTTCTCTTCGTCTTGCCTTAAGACTGGTTTAGACTCCGGCATCCGTTAACCAGCGTAGGCACCTGGCCGCTCGGGCTTGTGATCTGGAGGCTCCAGATTTAGATTGTCAGGAGCTCACGAAAACGCGCTACTTCTTCGCGCCCAAGATGGCCATAGCCATTGACCCTCTTATGCCCCTTGGTGCAATATGATTGTGGGTTTCAAAGAATCAATCTCGAGTTTGGCTGCAGCGCATGTGCCCAGGAGATCATCCTCATCTTTTTTTCAGCACTTTTGATTGTGTGGAGCAGTTGACTAGCGCGCGCGTAGTCCACACGCCATGTCCTTGCAGTGCACGAGTGGCGAGCCCGACAGTCGATGATGATTGTACCCGGCTTGGAAAAGCAGCACAAGGAGAAACACGAAGTTGTACTGTAGGGGGGTAGTGAGGAATCCCACTAAATCCCAGGAAAGAGAAGCCCTAAGCCGCCTTGAGACTCGAGAGCTTTCCGCTCAGGCTGCAGTCATCAGCGGAGTTCCAGCTGAGCTGGTATAAGGTGGCGTACATGCTTTGCCGACTGGCCATGAGGTTGGGATTTCCTGAGAGCCTGAGGGGCATGACGCATAGGCAGAAGGTGTTGCTAGAGTCTTCCTTCATTCAGTGCGTGTGTGTACAGAGTGCTGAAGTTGTGGGATTTCATGTGGAACGTGCAAAATGCAGCGTAGCCAGCAGGGTCTCAAAACATGAGCTGCCTTTTTATGGGGGGCATCCACTGGGCATCCCCTTATGTTGACCTTGGAGAGTTGGTGTGTCGGAGTCCCAGATTCGGGGAAGGGAAGCAATCCCAGGTAAACTCAACAATGGCAGTGATGAGAAGTGCGCAGTCTACGAGGCTCACGCTTTTGAATGAAGGGATGCTTTGCGTCTGATTTTGGGTTTCAGGGTCCCGGCTGCTCGAGGTTTGCTTGTCATCAGGTGTCCTTCAAGCTAGAACCAGGTCTAAAGTGTCATTTGTGATGTAGCTGGTCTATGCTGTTCTTTACATGACACGCACGGTGCTTCGCGGTGAGTCCCTATTGCTTGCACTTTGTTCGGACGTAGGGTTTGCGTGCCCTGGCTGTTAGAACGAGGTTCGTTCTGAAGACCCCGGGGTTTGAAATGTTTCCGTGGCTTTTGCTGACAGCGGAGAGGACGAAACGGCCCTCATGTATCTGGATGCCCAGCAAGATGATATGTAAGATTTGGCAATTTGGCGAGTGGACTGCTCAGGATTTGGAGGTTCCTGTGCACCTGCTTGGTTTCATGAGCTCTCGTGCCCCTTGCAGGTGCCGCCAGACAACCTCTACGGTGTAGATCCCGGGGATGCTACTTGGCTTCCCCAGTAGGTCTCAGTGATCTCTAGTGAGCTGCGCCGCCCGCGGCTCAAAACCCCACTGGCCGCCCTGTGAGCCCTAGTACGTACCGACAGAATCTGTTCCCCTACACCTTGGTGCCTTAGTCCTCCCTATAAACCCTACACCCAAGACCCGAAACCCTAAACTGTATACCCTAAACCCTGGAATTAAGCTGTGATATTTCTGTTCTGTTGACCGTGGTTTTGGAGGCTCAGCCAAACACCAGCGAGAACGTGCCCACGATCATCTCCTTCATCGTCACGAACTACAAGGCGAAGTCATAGAATCACAGAGATTAAATCCGCGAGAGGAGGCCGCCCCCATCCCCAAATTTTGCAACTGGAGGAAATAAGGGCAGGAGCCTTCATCTGCCCTGGAGGATGTAGGGTCTTGTTGCTGCTTCATGGGCGCCGCTTGGGTGATCACTCCACATGGAATGCTCTCATTTAAGGTCTCGTGAGTAAGAGGCTAAAAAAGGGGACTTTTCTGTGCTCTCAAAGAATTTTAGTGGTGGTTGCTTTTTGTTTTCATGTGGTCTCCAGAGGGATTTACGGATGCCATGCCTCGCTCTCTGAGGCCTCCCCTATCAGCATCGCACCTCGGAAGCTCTCAAAGGCCTTCTTTTGGGGGAGGATTGTTCTTTTATTGTTTCTTGGGGCGTTCTCAAGTCGATTCATTGTTCGTGGGGGGTAGCCGATGGCACTCTTCCACATCGTTTTTTTGGTCTCCTGGAAGAAAACTCCAAGCCTGGCCCATCGATCCGAGGACCCGGCCGCTGCAGACTTCAAAACAGCCATTCGAACTGCGAGACTTCGCTGTGTTCATGTGTTCAGAGCTTTGTTTTTGACATTGCAAGAAAGTGCCCCTGAGTACGCAGGGAATCAGGCTGTCCAATCGCTGCAACTTCGTGCTGAACTTGCAGATCCCGAACTCGCCACGGATCCATGCCAATCAACGGCCCGGCTGCGTCTTTCTGAGTTTCCTTCGCAGTTCCACCATGCTGAAGGATCCGACTCTGTTCAACCCCGACGTATCACCGCGCCTCGGCGCGGAACTGCCGAGGCTATGCGCATCTGGAGGAGGCCTTCGCCGCCCGATCCGATCGGAAGTCAAAGCGCCGAACGTGATTGCCAGCGAAACACCTCAACTGTCCCAGTACTGTCCCAGTGCGAAGTTTGGAGATTGCCAGGTTCCGGTCTGCATGCCCTCTCTCTTGAGGTAAAACTCCTTGGAATGTGTCGGAATGTGCACACACTCTTTTCGCGCTCCCCTTTTCGTCTCAGCGATGTGCAGAGCTTTAGCCCCCTTTTAGTTAAAGCACTTGCAAAGGGATGCAGAGGTTCCCGAAAGCGAGAACCCATGTTGTCACGAGGCCTCCCCTTTGTTTTGAGAAAAGCCCTCGGTTCCGAAATCTCTCTTTGTTTTGATTGAAAGACTTAAGGGGTTGTCTTTTCTGGGATCCTGGGCCACTTCTGGGAATGCACCGCTGAGGATCGGCCTCGGCTTCTCGATGGATCTCGAGGAGATCGAGGTAAAGACTTCAACGCCAAGTGGACTTCTGGTGGAGGACAAGGGGGGGGGGGTTTTGTGAGGTGTTTTGGTTTGGATGTTCCCCCGTATACTAAGAGTCCTTCATAGGGAGTATACTAGGGGGGTACCATAATCCCTTCTAAGGACTGTCAGTATAAGGGGGAAAACATCCCAATGTTTTGGTTTTAAATGAGAAGGGTCAAGCCTCTGCTCAGAATGAGCTGTAGGCCGGTAGGCCGTAGGCCGGTCGATCTTTCCCTGACCAAAGCTGTGTAACACCTTGCGTTTGGATCCGTCCTTTAGCTCAGCTGAGATTTGAAGTGAGCCAGGATCGCTTCAATCACACGAGCGCGACTTGCATCCAATTCGGATTTTTTTTTTTTGGGGGGGGGGGGGGGAAGTGTTTGATGAGAGTAGGACCGGGTGGGAAGGATGATCTAAATAGGATTCCCAGATGATTCCCAACCATGCCAGCGCTTCTTCCCGCAAAAACAAACAAGCTTTGGGTTTCGGGGGGCCCGGGGGGTGGGCATGGGCGTGCGCTTCTGCACCATGCCAATGCAAAGCCAATGTTCAAGCTTCGCAAAGCCTCGCACTTCGCAGCAGCTCTCCCGAGGAGCTTAGGGTCGCTTTAGGGATCAGACTTCCCAAGCAGCAGCTCGACAGGTCGGGTGAAGAATATCAGGGATCGCATACGGATGCTACTCTAACCTGAGCCGCAAGAGTGCGAGCTCGAAGCTGGTACTCATCAATAGGCGAGTACCTGTGGAGCAGCGTACTTTTCAGCTACGTGAGCAGAATCAACTCAGAGCTCAACTTGGGAACAAGCGCTCCTGAAGGTGTTTAGGGTTTATGGTTTAGGGTTCAGGGTTTAGGGTTTAGGGTTTAGGGTTTAGGGCTCTGAGAGACGACCCCCGGGTTCGAGTCCTCCCTCAAGAGCCTCTGGCATCATGTCCTCCTTTTTCGGTGGGGCACTGGCACTGGCTGCCATCTTTGCACAGACGTGTCACACGCAGCGCACCCTACACCCTGGGCCAGAAGCACTTCTTTTGCCCTCGGTGCGTGATTCTCCACCTGCAACGGAAAATTGGCTCAACTGGCTGAGCTTCTCAATGGAGACAGGCCCTTTCTACTCGGACGAACCAATGTCCCACCATTCCGTGTACTATAGAGTGCTACCAAGCACGACGAACCATGAGGAGTACCACGGTGTACCACGTGTTAGCATCGGCTCAGCCTCTCGAGGTCGTGGTCACTGTCCCGGCCAAGACTGAGAACTCCACTGAACCGTCGTCCATGTCCAGGTATGAGAGACTTGGCTGAGGGCCTCGAATTTCTAGGTTGAGGGGAATAGTCCAGGGTGTCACTGGATTTCTGTGTAGGCGTTCTAGCTGGCCGGTTTGTTGTAGGGTTTTAGGTGTTGGGCCTTGTCCTCGAATGCTTGAGAGGCGACATCCTATGACGCACTGATCTTAAACACCACTACAGGCCCTGCAGGCCAAATGTCCCGAGCCTCAAGTGGACATCTGTAGTCTTTCTGGTTATCCAGACGGGCTGTACTGGAATGCTGGTGCACCCGCCAAGAGCCCCATGAACATGACGCCAAGGTTCTTCCAGAGGTGGCAAAGCTTAGGCCCGATCCATGGCGCTTTTGTTCAGAAAACCTTTGCAAGAAGGGCCTTTCGACGTTTTTTTCTGGCACTGGCCTATAAAGTCTAAAAGTCGCTTGGAAGCTCCATATGCTTGAGGGCCATAGCACCCGAGCATATTACCGAAGTTCGGAGTTGTGTTCGCTCTGGGCAGTCGGATTTCGGTCCTAATTGCCCACATGTCCCTTATTCTCTTGCAGGGTGTTCCGCCTGTGATGGGGGGAGAAGAGAGGTCTCACCCTCGCTCAGGGGCGCAGACCCCCATGCCTATATCCCCCTTGGGAATTATTTTCTTTAAAATGTTTTGTTCATATAAAACCCAAGAGGATATTGAAAACATTGTGTTTATTGAAGTTCTAAGGGGAGTAAGATAGAGCAAGTTCGGGGGGTAGATGTGCTTCTGTTCTCACTGTCGTTGGTGCAGAGATCGCGGCTTGTACAGGGAACCGCCGACAGTCTCGCTCCTGACTCGGCAAGGCCTCCGCTTGCCAGGGGTGCAAGCCGAGCGAACATGACTTCGCAAGGGCCTCTTAGGGTTCAGAGCAGTGGTTTAGGGTTTAGGGTTTAGGGTTTAGGGTTTAGGGTTTAGGGTTTAGGGGCCTTGGAAGCCCTTCAAAATCTAACTCCAGAACGCAATATCTCATGCAGTGACGGGTTCGCTCCCCTTCGAAGCAAGTGATATGTCTTGTGTGTTTGCGTTTGTGAATTTGTGAACCCTTGGGTGTAGAATCGATATCTCCCCAGTCGGCTTCGACCCCCCCCCAAAAATCCCCCCCCCTTCTCTATCGCCTGAAGAAGGGCTGGAGCAGGTTACATGCAGTCCAAGATCCTCCAGCAGCTTGCTATTCCAGTTTCCCTGTGCCTCGGAACTTAGAGGCGAAAAGCCTGGGCCCAGGGTTCGGTGCTTCGGTGTAGAGGCCCTATAACTGGTGTGTAGAAAGAGAGAGGGATGGCAGGCCCTTGCTTTCAGGTGGTACTTCCCCAATCATTGCTGCCTCGGAGTCCTTAAGAACTTTAGAGACTCACTCCTCGTTGTGCCCCCCCCCCCCCCAGCTTAGCTTGAAGCCTTGAGCAGAAGCGAGCCCTGGCCTAGGGTTATCAGACGAGCGCGCGGCTCCCGATGAGCGGCAGTAAGCCCGGAACACCCCCTGTTATATCTACCTATTGCATTGACACCCCTGATCCAAGCCCCTGCCGTGGCAAGCCCGTTCTCTTGTTTCTCGCCACGTTGTGTCCGGGCTCGTTGGCCTCAACATGAGAGCAGCCTGACAGCCTGAACCTGCATCAGCCTAATCGAATTGACAAGTCCTGGCAAGCCGAAATCTAGGGCTGGACGCGAAGCTCTCCTGCAGTAAGGCAGTCTCCTTCCGTTTCTGTGGGGGAGCACGCGATCCTCCGCCTTCTTGCACTCTGGCATCAGACCGTTACAGCAAGTGGGGGGGGGGGGGGGGGGCGGCGACATAGAGGCCCGAAGCCCCAAGTCAGAATGGACATGAGAGCAGACGGACCAGAAACTTGGGGCCTTAGGGCCTTGGGATGCTTGTGCCTCCGCTCTCGATCCTGTGCAGGTAAGCTCCTGTTTCATGATGAGAGGCTATGAGAGGCTCAAAGTCCAAGACCTCAGCCTCAGGTGGCAAAGCCTCAGCCAAAGTTGCTGCTCTCCGACATGTCAGCCAGTGGGTCCCAGCCGATTCCACAACCATCGACGCCAACGACGCCAACAGCGCCGATCCCAACACAGGAGGAGGTGCGGTCTGAAGAGGATCGTTTCAAGGATATCAGCTATGTAGGCTATGCCAGCTATGCCGGCCATGTAGCTTTGCGTTGCAATGGGTGCCGTTGAGCAACACAAAGGCATCCAGAGTGGAGTTCTCTCAGAGCCCTGCCTTTCAGGTGAACGCGGAAGTCAGGGAGCTGATCTACAAGCGGGGCCCACAGAGCTTTGCGCGGCATTCCGATGTCTCGTCTTTTACACGGCTTTGGAGCCCTCGGAGTGCCAGCTGTTGGCTTTATAAGCGTTTTTCGAGGTCCTTGGTGACTCGACCACTAGATAGAGGGTGTTCAAGACGGTCACTATACCTAGACTGACATCCCTGTATGGGTCCTGCCCAGTTCAAGGTTTGGAGCGCGTAGAAGCCGGGCTGAGGCTTGTTTTTGAAAAATCCGATGCCATGGAAGCCCCAAGCTGGTGCCGTGTCAGAGTGAACCCCGAAGCGAATAGATGGCCTCGTATTCTCGGGGGCGCATGCGCCCTCAAAGGTGCGGAGACTGCTCGTAGAAATTCGGGGGCCGCTGCCGGGACAGTGCCCGGCCACATCTAGGGTGACGTGGTGACACTTGCAAACAAGCTCAATCTTCCAGGCATGTGCAGGCGCTATGATGTGGGCCTTTTGGTTTAAGAGAAGAAGGCAGACATTTTCGAGTATCATTGCTGTCCATTTTCTGGTGTTCCCTTCAAGAGTCACACAATCCCTTTCGACCTGGTTTCTCTCCAAAAGTTTCTCTCCAAAATCTCCGCTTCAAGAGCCGACCGAAAAGCATCAGCGCGGATGCTACAAGGTATCTCTCAACTTCAGTTTCAGAGTGCAGCAACTTGCAGTCAACAGTTGAATCATATTACGAGTGATGCAGAATGAAGACGATTGTTGGGAAGCGCGAAGCCTCGGTGTGAATATGGATAGATGATGTTGTTTGATATTCATGTTCTGTTCTTCGTGCTCATGATGCTAGCCATTTGAGAGATATGAGACGCTTGGGCCCTCCCTGACCCCCTGACAAGGAGTGGCAAACCCTGTTGAAATCTTGGAGAAGGGAGTTTCCCAAAGGACTGGCAAGCCCGCTGCAAACTAAAAGGGGGGATCCGTGTAATGTGTAAACTCAAGATGAGGCGCAGGCTCTTGGCCCTGGAAAGAGTGATGGCCAGCAAACCTGGGACCTGGGAGCTGACCTTGGGACCTGTAGCAGCTGAAGTTCGTGACGGTTTTTCTTCATCGCCTTTCTCCCTAGACCACACACGTCAGCAACCGCGAAAGTTGCGTGCACTGCCATGAGTACCCCAGGGGCAATGGCTGGCGAAACTATCCCAAACTATGTGATGTGTGGCCAAAAAGCACTCCTGGAAAATGCTGAGGTTCGGCTCGCATGTCTGTATGGATGCAGTGCTCGGTGGCTACTGGCGGATCGACGCCAAATACCAGAGCACGACAACGAAGGATGGTCCTTGACCTTTCACCCTCCCTGCTGCAACTACCATGTCGAGTCAGGTAAGCCCTCCGAAAACACCCTTGCATCCTCTGTCCCCAGCAGTGGCAATACATCGTTTTTCAACTCAGCATGCTGCTGGGATTTTTTCTGGGTGCCGTATGAACTCAATGCATGTTTAGAGGGCGGCTGGAAGACTTGCCCTACTGCCGGAGCCCTACACCATAGGCTTAATCCTAGAAGACAAGCCATAAGAGAGCGCCTCCCAAAGACCCAGCATCAGCTTGAAGGACCGTGTGCAGGTAGACAACATCGCGCCTCGGCCCACTTTCAGATTTTAGCCTGTGGCTTGCGTTGAAAGTGTTGGGAGTTCAAGGTTTCGAGTGCGCACTTGGGGGCTTTTGGGGCCGCAATAGGGTTTAGGGTTTAGGGTTTAGGGTTTAGGGTTAGGGCCGCAAAGGTGCTCAAGGGCGTCGCGGGGCTCAAGAGTGGCAACTTCTTGCAACCCTCTCGGCAAAAGCCCTCTCTCGGAACCCTCTCTGTGGACTTGGGTCGTGGTCACCATCCTCTTCACTGTGGTCGTTTGTGGGATGTTTCTATGTTAGAAGTGAATTGTTGTGAGTTCGTTGGGGGTCTCGCCACCCTCAAACTGTCGTCGCATGACGTATGTTTGTTGCCTGGCCGTTTGAGATTCTTGGGCGCGGCCTACCTCACAAAAACTACCAGGGCCTCCTCGTTTACTTTCGTCACCGGTAATTGGGGTTGCCTGGCGTCCTCAATAACTCTCGCCATTGCAAGTGCGGCTGAGGTCTCCAAGGCAATCACCCAAGCCGAGTCGGACTCGTGGTCATTCGGCATAAGCCTTCCGGACAGCGTTTAGTCTAGGGCTGGGGCGTCCTTGGGGCTTAGCTCGGTTGCTGGGGTTTGCGAAGGCTTGTGCCTGAAACAGAGGCCGTGTAGCCGAAGCATAACTCCAGCCCTGCGCCCCAAGCACCCTGCCAAACCCTCGAGCCATTTTGACTCAGCCTCAACTGGCCTTAAGGCTTTACAGCAATGTAGGCACTTCATTGGTTCGATATGTCCCTTGCCCATTCACTCTTCATCTTGCAAGCCCCTTGCAGCAACTATGACATTCGACGACCCAACGTTGAAAGCAAGATCAACACAGAGTTGAACAACGAGCAGACGAGCAGCTCAAGAAACCAGGCGCAATTTGCCAGTCGAAGCCCCGAAGTTGGAAGTAAGCAGATCGGAGCGTTTTACACATCCTGTTAAGCCCTCGAAGGTCTCGCAGCCCTGGTGTAGGCTCCCGAGATCACCCGAAGAAGCAGAGGCGCCTCTGTGGCCACAGCTGACAACGCGTCAGGCCACCTGCCATGCTATGGGAAACAGGGCATATCCTTCTCTTGGGCAAAAAGGTGCCCCAAAAACTTGAGAACGCTTTGGGGCACACATGGAGGCTCTGAGGCCCGGCACATCCCATCCCCTCCATCCTCCAACGCTTGGACGCCCCTTTCTTTCTTAGGGACGGCTTTTCCATGGCCCCTGCACCACAATACCACCAAAAGCGACAAGTAGGGTTCAGAGTGGATGGGATGGAGTTGGTTTTCTAGTGGGTCCAGCCCCCCCCCCCCCCCCCCCCCCCCCCCCCCCCCACATCCCCCCCCACATCCCCCCCCACACCCCAAGTGCCCATGACAGGCGCTGCCTCGGGAGGTGCGGGGAGTTCCTCCGACAACAGCGGCAGCACTGACAACACCAATGGTAACTCTCAGGCTTCTGGGGTCTTCCAAGTTTCTGGATTTTGGGGGGCCGGGTTCATGGAGTTCGGTTACGGCAAAGAAAGTACCGTTTTTGTTAGAACCTACAGTTTGTTTAGAACCTATCATGTTTTTTTACAAAGCCTCCGAGATGGTTGCGAGAGGCCTCCGGGACTGAGTCGAAGGACACCAAGCTCACCATCGAGCAGTCCTGGAAGGCCCCGGAGGTTTAGGGTTTAGGGTTTAGGGTTTAGGGTTTAGGGGGTTGGGGTTCTTTCTTTTCGCTTGCTTGAGACCCCCCCCCCCCCCCCCTGCCCGAGCTTGTCTCAGGCAGGGCATATTGTTTGGGGCTTAGTGAGCTGGTTGAAGCTTCTGCCCTTGACACATGATTGTATGCTTGAAGCACCTTATGTAAGCACACATGCCAGAGCACAACAAGAGCAACCACAAGCCTCTAAGCCCACATGAGCTGCGATGCCACAGCACTATGACAACACGAACACGCCAGCGTACGCGAACACGAAGACCACGACGAATACCAACATGACGATCATCATGAGCCTGATCACGAATCATGAATACGATGCATCAGTATCGCATCTGCGACACAACGGTGTGCTTGTTGAGGATCCGAAGCTCCGAAAGCGACGGTTGACACACCATGACCATGGTCACGGTGAGAGCACGGACGATCCCCGCAACAGTTTACATGAAGCTCCGTAAATCAGCAGCGGTCCGGAGGAACGTGGGTCTGGGTGGTGGGTCGCGTCGCCATGACCGAGTTTGTGAGTTTGTTTGGGTTCTCAAAGGTGGACTCCCAACTCCGAAGCTGTGCGCTCATGGGGCTTAGGGGCTCGGATCCTCTTCAAGAAAGGGCACGAAAGAAGACTACTTGCGGCACGTTCTCGAACGGCGTGGTTGCCAAATAGGACCAGGGCTCACTGATTTGGGCTTTAGGTGGCGTGGATGGCCGGGCCTTGTGGGCAGAATTGAGCGTTCCTGATCCTTAGAACCCTAGAGTATTGCTAGAGTATTGAGGGTGGCTGAGGTAATTTTCTGAGATAATCGCTGAAACCTGGCAGAGCTCTACAAGTGAGCATGGCCGTGACCACAGCGCAAGACAAGACCAAGTTGTGCGTGTGTTGCTTGGGTTTTGGGGGTGCTCGAAGTTGGACATGCTTTTGTTGAGTGCTTCGGGTTTTGTCGGCACTGGCCAGGGTGGAGCAGCTGGCACGAACCCTGGGGATTGGCGGAAGAGCCACTTAGCTGTCAGCCCTTATCCATCCCTAGAAAGCTCGAAGCGCAAGGCCTATTCCGCCCCCCTACACTGCGCCTAAGCAACTCGACCTCTACGGCGCAAGTTGATCCAGGTCGTTTCGCCTCCCACCAGTACCCACTATAAGGAATACGGCGTCTGGCCAGCTCAGCCGAAAGGGTGCTCAAGAAACGCGTTTTTGAGACGTCGGAGACCTTTTTGGGACCGCCCTGGGACCCACCTCTGGGATCCTGAGACCCAACCCCGAATGACTGGCCTTGCCGCCTGAGAGACGAAGTGGGGTGGGAGAGAGGGTGTTGGAATGGCCCTCCACAGTGGGGCCGGGGCCACGGCTGCCCTTCACACCTAGCCTTTGCGCCTTATCGCAGCAAACCCTAAACCCTAGGCTCTAGACCCTAAACCCTAAGCCCTAAGCCCTAAGCAGCCTAAGCCCCAAAAACTGAGCCCTCAAAGGTGTTCTGAAGCCTTAGGTTTGGCTGCGGCGTTCAGTTCAAACTGGCGGGTCATCGACCACGTGCTGCCCAAGTGCGTGGGCATTTGGGAGTTTGTGGACGATGACGCCACCAAGACGGCCTTGTGCAACCCGCTCTGCAGGAGGGCAGAGATCTTCCAAACCTGGGGGGTGGCCCTTCTGGGGATTGGAAGATTTCATTGTTATGCAAGTAGAATCGCTTCTGTTGCTGTTAGTGTTTATTTCGTATTTTGGTTGAGTATGGTCCTTGAAATAGTAGTCACTTGAGTCAAATTGGGCGCTATTTCATGAATATGTAAACATAAGATATTTCAGTGGACTTTTCAGATAGTATTAGATTACTACTTTGCCTAGCACACATTCTATTTATGTACAAAGCAGTATTCTTGTGCATGGCCTTTACTAACTATATTTCTAGGAAGGTATATAAGTGGTCTTTATTTAGTACTTGAGAAGTCTTTTACATTGTTATGTAAGTAGAACCGCTTCTATTTCCATTAGTGTTGACTGCATATTTTAGTTGGGTATGGTATTTTGAATAGTGTTCTATTTCCATTAGTTTTTATTTCACATTTTGGTTGGGTATGGTATTTTAAATAGTGTTCATTTGAGTCAGATTGGGCTATTTACTTAGTACTTACTCTAGTAGATAAATCGCATAGCATGATGATTTCAAAACAAGAAATATTTCATGAATATGTAAACATATGTTACTACAGTGTACTTTTCAGATAGTATTTGGTTTATACTTTGCCTAGTACAAATTCTTTTTATGTACAAAGCAGAATTCTTGTGCTATGGCCTTTACTAACTACTTTTCTAGGAAGGTATATAAGTGGTCTTTATTTAGTACTTGAGAAGTCTTTTACATTGTTATTTAAGTAGAATCGCTTCCGTTGCTGTTCGTGTTTTTTCATATTTTAGTTGAGTATGGTATTTTGAATAGTATTCGCTTGAGTCAGATTGGGCTATTTACTAAATACTCCAGGAGTTAAATTCGCATACAATAACAAGCACACTGTTTCATGAATATGTAAACATAAGGTATTTCAGTGGACTTGTCAGATAGTATTTGATTAATTCTTTGCCTAGTACAAACACAATTGTGTATATATGTAATATATTAGTTGCTGAACAAAACATTATTTGCCCGTTAAACGCACAATTTGCCTAGAAAAACCAAAGATCTAAAAACATAAAAATAGCATTGCCCGCTTCAGATTCAAAATATAGATTAATCCAATGCTGGCTTATCGGGGCCTGCGAGGTGGGTGTCCCAATAGATGTCCTTCATTACCCGGTGATTAACTACACGACTTTTGGGCCTTCGCTATTCTTTTTTTGTAAAAAAGGCCTAAAAAGGGTAGGTCGCTGGGGGGGGGGGGGGTAGCATGCATATATATATATATATATATATATATATATGTGTGTTTTTTGGGGGCGCGGGGCGGATTCTTGAAGTAAATCTGTTCTCAAATGATGGAACGCAAGCGCCCCAGAACAAGAGAGCTATGCTTGCCCTCTGCATTTGCATGATTTGCATGGCCCTCGTAAGGCAATGGCTGGCTGGATCTCTATCTGGACGGGCCTACCAAGTCCATCACGTCGCGAATCAACGACACTTGCCTTGTGGTTAAGAACACCTGTTTGGGCTTCAGGGCAACAGGGGTTCGGAGTTCTTCGAAGTCCCTGACCACTTCACGAGACCTCACGGTGAGATTTTTCCGCCACCCCAATCGAGGTCTAGGGCCCACAAACCCGCACACCTCAAGACCTGCAGAGCTCCCCAGGCGGATAGATATTCTGCCACCGAACTCTGACCTCTTTGAACCTGAGCGGCCCTCCTAGCCCTGGCAGCTGTACAAAAGGGCCTTGAGGGTTTAGGGTTTCGGGTTTCGGGTTTCGGATTTCGGGTTTAGGGTTGGGCTCTGGATTTTGGATCTCAGAGTTCCAGGCCAAAGCCCGCAAGGCCAAAGCAACTCCCAAGGTCGCCCAGAGCCAGCCATCATCATCCCCCCCCCCCCCTAGTCGCGGATGCACTAAGGGTTTAGGGTTTAGGGTTTAGGGTTTAGGGTTTAGGGTTTACGGTCCCAGGCTCAAAGAAAAGGTGATGTAGGTGTTATTTGGTTTTAGAAATTTGGGGCTGACTTCGAGTGTCCTCAGCAGGACACTGTTCGGGAGAAAGCATGCGAGAGCACCTTGAACATGAATGCCCTGCGCACGCAAGCGCGGCTTGGCCTGTGCAGGGCCCATGTCAGAAGAAATCTCTAGGCGTTGTCACAAAATCACATAGGAGGCCTTTCCAGGCTAGGGCATGATCTGCACATCATGCGATCTTTGGACATGACCCGCGGATTTTCTGGTCCAGGGGTTAAGGGTTTGAAGTCGGGTTTTCGTCCAGGAAATTGCTGAAAAGTCATTGACATGTTAGAGAACTGGCGTTCGACGTTAAACATGTGTAGACTGTAAATGTATGCAGGTTGCAAGCTTGCTTCTTCAGGGGTAGATAGCTAGTTCAGGTACAGATGTCGATGATGTATTGATGGACATTGCTGCTTAAGAGAACCCTCTGCGCAGTAGCCGCAGTAGCCGTCACAAGCCCTTCTCACCGAAATTGTCGAGTTCCACAGCCAAGTTCGTCCACAAGTCTCAATTTTTCAAGTCAGGTAGCATAGGGCTTGGTGCTTTGGTAGCTCGTTGAGCAAAGTATCTGCAATGCGGATTACGACGTTACACGAAGTGATTCGACCCTATTGCCTCCAGAGAAGGAGTCATTGGAAGGAGGAAGAAGGACCGAAGATGGACTCGTCTTGTGGCCACTAGCTCTCTGAAGATGAACAGGACAAAACAAATGCATTTGTAGTACCCAAGACGGTAGGCTGTGACTACTTTGATGCACAAAAGCGATCAACATTACACCATCTTAAATGCAATCCCCAGAGCTAAAGCTCGTCGCCTCTTTGCATGCTCAGGCAAAATCTCATCCGCCTCGAAACTGATGCACGAGACCGCTTGGAAAGACAGCGCTGTGCTGAGGACAAGGCCTTTGTCCTACAGGGTCATTTGCTTTGCTTGAATAGATGAGTATTGCATGGCAAGGAGTGCCGTGTGTGGGGGCGGCTGCTGCATGAACTCGTGGCATAGCCTTTCGCCTGTGCTCAGTGTAGGGTGCTTCAGCTTATCCTTCGTGGGCCTCGGGTGCTTTTGAGTTGGTCGAATTGGGCTTCTCTTCAGATACGCTGGACTGTAGGCCTTGTTTAGCACTAGGTCATGAAGGGGTCATACAAAAGTCATGGAGTTCGATTTTTGCTCATGCTTTATGTGCGCATGCACACAAGCACGCACTCCCTTGTTTTCCGTCTTGAAGGTTTCTGCAGCCCTTGTTACTCTTGCAAGAATGTTCTCAAAGTCTCCCTGACGATTCTCTCGTTTTATCAAGGGTCTTTTGGCTGGTCACAGCTTTGTTTTTTCAGGTTTCTGAAGGCTCGGTTGAAGATCCTATTTCTAGAGGAGCAAAGGATGGATGTGCACAATCACGCCTGGCATTAGTTCATGTCATCTGTATTTGTGGCAACAGGTCCTTCTGCTCCTCACCACACGACTACCTGTGAAACACTGTTTCAAACTCTCTCAACATGTCAAAGGTAGACGATGATATATTGGAAAAATGCAGCCCAACGGTTTGGGGCTTCAGATGGCTAGCCCATGATTCTACTGAGAGGGCACTACGTTTCCCCAAAAAACCTGAAAAGTTATAGCACACTGCTCGTGGCTTGCCTTGCAACCGTCTGAAACCCAGACCCTATGTAAAACTGAAGCAGAGACGCCCCGAAAGCTGTATCCAGGCCCTTCAGAAAATTCTTTTGGCAACTCGGACTCTGGAATCAACCGCACCGGAGGTCTTTAGCCGCTTCTGGATCAAGGCAGACAAAGTGCGGAATGGTGGGACCGCGGCCGAGCTGGCAGGCACGAAGCGACGTTGGCACTCTGGGTTTGGGAGATCAGGTTTCGGCGCGCCTTGAGGTTGATGTCCATGGCTGCGGGGGTTAGGGAGTTCGCTCTCTTTTTGGGTTTGATGAGGCTTGTTGGTAATGAGTATTGAATCAGACTTAGAAACTCGTACTTTCTCAGCAGCTTAGATGAAACTTTTTGTTTCATAAGAGAGCTACTTGCCTCGAACCAGGCACTATTTGCTTAGGAAACGCTACTTGCCTAGAAGCAGGCACGATTTGGTTGGGGAAACTGAAAACAGGCATTTCTATGAAGATTCTCGAGTATTGAACTCGGCAATTTGCAATTTTTACTTAATTTTCAGCTATGTGCAGGTATTCTTTGCATTCCATGTCCATGTTCTATTACTTATATTCGTATATGATCAGTGTTCAGAAGGTATGCCATGAAGCTTGCTTCATGGATAAGCAAAAGTTATGGTGCTTCGGCAGTGGTTTTTGCGTATGCGATTTGCATTTGATCAAACCCTGGAGCCACAAACCGCAACCACTCTGCACTCCCTTCACGTCCGCAGGGATCCGGTTTGGCCTGAACAAGGCCGCGGGGTCACAGCAGGGCTCATGGAATCTTGGAATGGCGACTTTTCTTGGGGTTCGCTGCTAAGAACGTTCTTTTCTGGGCATTTGGCTCTTTGCACCAGAAGACTGTATCTTTGCCTAGAACCACACACTGCCTGCGCCAGAAAGGGATTGTGCGCAATGCTTCAGGGCTTCGATCGAAGGCAGGTTTTTCGGAACCTAGGGTTTGGAAGTTTGGAAGGTTTAACTCTTTGCCAGGAAACGTCGCTCTCTACTACAGCACAGATGCCGCCTGGACTTTCGAGAGATTAGGGCTATGTTCGGTTTTTTTGTTGCTAGCATCATGGACCACGGAGTCCAAGAATATGGAACTCACAAGTTCTCAAGCCATCCAAGCTTTCGGAAAGGTATCCGGGGCGTTTCCGGGATTTTTCTTGGATTATGGGTTGGATGGGGGGCGGCCTTTTTGTTACAAGCAAATCATACTGTACGATACCAAGACGTGAGGAATTCGGAAGCATGGATCAATTTCAGCCAGGCACTGTTGGGACAGGGTTGACTGCAGTGACAAACCCTGCTTGAGATTGGACGTAAACCGCATATTGCAACAAATGCTACTGCTGCGGGCAAGTATCGGCATATGCGGTGTTGTACAAGGAAAAGAAGGAGAGAGCCATGGAACATTGAAGAGATGAAGACGGCTTGTGGATCTTGGGGCGTGACCAGATATGTGTGTATATTACGTGTGTTCTGGCAAATTTGTGTGGCGCCCCAGCTTTCAACCACTTGGTGCGGCAGAAATTGAGGTACAGCTTTTACACCGGCACTCCGTCAATTGTCGCAGGTGCCGCAGCTTGCAACGAGGTCTGGTGTTGCGATCGGATCAAAGAAAACAGCTTATACTTTCCACTATTGTACTTATTGCCAGTGGCATTTGATGAACTAGGGCAACTAAACTTAGTTTTGCTGCATGCTGCGTTGCATTATCATGGTGCTCTGGCCCCTAACCCAAGCAGCAAGGGTAACCTCCCCATGCCTGTACTAGCGGCGCGGAGTTGGCATTCGCTATGGGCAGCCCCTTCTCCAGTTTCCTGTGACTTTCAAGCTGGGCTTTGGATCTCGTGGCCCTCAATGACTGCTTCATTTCAACACGTCCAAGGCTTTCCGAATGATGCCAAACAGTCCATTACGGACTTCTCGTACAAGCTCAGTGCGGCGGGCTCGAGCAAGGAACGCTCGCAAGTTCCGCCACGATTTTGCATAGCTTTCCCTTGAGTCGGATGAGATCCCTGTAAACTCTTCAGCTTCTGATTGGGATGCAGCGATGGGGCCGTTTATCAGGGGTCAATGGTAAACGCCGTCGACAGCCGAGGCTTGCCCCAGCGGGGTCTTAGGCGAACGGCCCCTAGGCGGTCCCTCGAAGGCTTTAGGCCCCTGGTTTAACTGCTTGGTGTCTCAAATCTCAGAAGGCTCGACACCGGACACCGGAAACTCGAGTTTCAGAGGTGGGAAACAGTGGCAGTGGAAAGCCCCGAGCCGCCTGAGCTGGACGCTGAAGTTCGCAACGTGGGCACCCCTGACAGCAAGTTCAGTTGTGCAGGATCCCATCCAATTCACCATCTACGGTCAGGAGGACGCTGCTGGGACGCTGTTGAGTCAGCTAGGTTGCCAACCGTGACCTCCCTCGGCCCAAGGCCCCAAAAGGCTGAGACGCCCCTTTGGGCCCCAAAGGCCCTGAGATGCCACGAAAGGCCCGGAGATGCTATGAGAGTTGGACACCCGAAGTGAAGTCCATGATCCAAAGCATCGGGAGAGTTGTGGTCCACGGTCTTAGAGCGAGGAGAAAGGCGTTGGATTGCAGGGAGACCCCCTCGCTGTTGGGTTTAGGGCTTTTGCTTGGGGTTTGCCGTGTATCGCCGGTTGTCTACGTAGTCTACGCTTTGTTCCCATCCGATGGGAGCTGGAGCGCCCAGTCCCACCTCGCTGCTGCAGTCTCTTGTTACCTTATTTTGTGTGTGGGGGGGACGCCTAGGCAGCAGGGGCTGTAGGCTTTCACACGACTCAAGAGGTTCTGAAAGTCTGAAAGCTTCAGGCAGGGCCAACAGTCAAACTCCTCACCTACCAGATGGACCCGGATATCCAGCACCTCGGGCACACTTTCTCACGTGCGGGACTTGAGGGGTTTCCCTCGCTGCTTCAGGGAAGTTGTAGATCTGTTTCTGTTTCTGTTTCTGTGTCTGTGCTTGTTTCTGTCTGTTTCTATCTGTGTCTGGGTGTGTCTGTGTCTGGGTGTCTCTGTGTCTCTGTGTCTCTGTGTCTCTGTGTCTCTGAGTCTCTGTGTCTCTGTGTCTCTGTGTCTCTGTGTCTCTGTGTCTCTGTGTCTCTGTGTCTCTGTGTCTCTGTGTCTCTGTGTCTCTGTGTCTCTGTGTCTCTGTGTCTCTGTGTCTCTGTGTCTCTGTGTCTCTGTGTCTTTGTGTCTCTGTGTCTCTGTGTCTCTGTGTCTCTGTGTCTCTGTGTCTCTGTGTCTCTGTGTCTGTGTGTCCCTGTGTCCCTGTGTCCCTGTGTCCCTGTGTCTCTGTGTCTCTGTGCCTGTGTGTCTCTGTGTCTCTGTGTCTCTGTGTCTGTGTGTCCCTGTGTCCCTGTGTCCCTGTGTCCCTGTGTCTCTGTGTCTCTGTGCCTGTGTGTCTCTGTGTGTCTGCGTTTCTGTGTCTCTGTGTCTCTGTGTCTCTGCGTCTGTGTGTCTGTGTCTGTGTGTCTCTGTGTGTGTGTTTCACGCTGGCCAGGCTCCTGACCAACATATCAGACGGGCAGACCAATTTCTACCGACAGGCAGGGGCCATGTTGGCTGTAGGACCTTCGCTCCAAGATTTCACGGTTCCGTGTCCCGTACTCCACGCAACTTGTGCGCGAGGGGATGTCCGGGATGAGCCATGGCATGATGCAGATGTTCATACCATGTTTTGTCGATTATGTCTGTCATGTCTTATGTTTTGTCCTGCGCGGAAGCTCTGATATTTCGTGTGCCGGACATCTTGAGGCGAGGGCCAAGGCCCCGAAAGCATCCAATAGGGGAAGCTTGGATAAGACCCAATGTTTGACCCCTGATCCCCCCCCGAAGCCTGAACCCTGAACCCTAAACCCTAAACCCTAAACCCTAAACCCTAAACCCTAAACCCTAAACCCTGATCATGGACCCATGGAACCCGAACCTTTGCACCCTCCGTCACGAGCCTGAAATCTCCTGCACGGAGGCTTACTCCGAGTGGATCCCTGTACAAGGCATCAGCTTGTGCGTGTGTGCGTCCTCTTAACAAGACCTTCGGTTGGAGATGCGATGAATTTCCTGGCGGTTCAGGCTTTCGTTTCTTTTGGCAATTGCAGGCGCCCTAAAAAACGCCCCGTAGGGCACCGTAGGCCCTACAGATCCCTACGGCGTAGGGCGGAGATAGACCAGCAAAGGAACGCCTTGAGAGCCTCAATGCTTCACACTGCTGTCGCTTGGTTTGGGGGTTTGCACCCCCGAATCCCGCAAAACTCTCCCCGACTTGGAGAACTTGGAGGTGCTAGCAAGGGCTTCATCTGGGATGAGACGGAGGAGGTCTGCCGTCCCAAGCTTCCTGGCAGAGGTGTCGGGTGTTGCGAGTACTTGCTATTTAGCTGCTACTTGCTATTCAGGTTACCTTCTTTTTTTGGGGTGGGGTGGGGCCCTGGACTGGAGGGGTTGGGCTTGATGCCACAAGCTTCGGAACAGCGCGCATGATGTTTTGCTGCGCGATCTTGCCCGATGCCCCCCCCAGCAACTGAGGCGATGCTTCTGCACGGACAAGGACGGCAAAGTGCAGCCGGGCAATCCAGGCGCAGCGGGTGCTCGCAATATTTGCCCACATGCTCCTGCGTGCTCCTGCCCTTAGGCCCGACTAAACCCATGGATTCAAGCTGCTTCGCGGTAATTATGGTCTTGGAGTTTTGTGGGTCGTTTTGTGGGTCTCGCCTAATCAAAGGCTGTTCGGCTGCTTGTGAAGCCGGCAGGCCCCATTTGCACGTCACCAGACGGCTCGCTGGACTGCGACACTTGCTGCCCTACCGCTGACAGGCTCGGCGGGAACCGTAAAGTCCCGAAGAAGGAAAGCAGAGTACACCTGGAGTACGGGTGCAGTGTCCTGGGGGCGCCTCTCCCGTGCCCTAGTGCCACATCACGAATCTCATCCGAGGCAGAAGTGCGGCGAAAGCGACCTTGCAGCGCAATGCCCGAGTCTGGGAAAGAACTACAAGCTCCTGGATCCCAACACGAGGTTCGAGCCCTGCAGCTCGGGAAAAAAAAGAGGGACCTTCCGGGAGCGTGAAAACATGGGGTCGGCCCTACACCTCCTAGGGAGGGAACCTTTCTTAACCCTCTTGTCTCTTAAACAGGGACCTGATTCTTTGGGTCTTCATCCCCAAGAATCCCCCTCATCTTCTTCCCTAACACCTATGAGCTGGAACGATGAAAATGAGACGTTATAAGCGGATCATCTCCGAGTCTCTGAGCGCTGAGACGGTTTTTAGGGCAACTGGGTCTTCTCACCTCTTGAGGGTTCTGCCCCTGAGAACTCTTCCCAGGCAGGGCTGGAAAATGCACCATCGACGTGGACGGGTTCAAATGCTGCGGCTTTGTCGGAACACTTTTTCACTTGTTTGCGCTACTTTGCACTTTGCACCGCCTCCACCTCAACCCTGAACACGAAACCCTGGGACACGAATACCACTCTAGCACCTCGACGCATAAGCCATCAGAAGCCTAAAGACCGCCCTTCAGCACGTTTGCCCGCAGATGTGCAAACAAGATCTTGTTTTTGGAAGCAAGCCAAAAGCCGCTCACCTTGCAGAGATCCTGTAGTATTTGACAGGCTCCTCTGAAAATGCAATGACACAAAGGAGGCCTCTCCGGATTCCCAAAAAAATCCAGACCAACCCTAAATGGCAAAAGCAAACAGGTGTCCAAACAAGTTTTTCGCCCCTTGGAAACGGGTTAAATTCGATGTGCTGAGGCTGATACTTTGCAAGCGTTGAAAGGGGCTCAGTTATAGGTTTGAAAATCACGAAATCCATCGCGCCATCCATCCATTCATCATCGTCCATCACGACATCCATTCATGCATCAACGACAAAACGAAATATAGCGCATTCAACCTTTCCGAAGACCACCTCCGGGTAAAAACCTTCCCCAGGGCAATAAGAAGACATGCATCAACGATGTAACGAGTATCACGAATTCGACCTTTAGGAAGACCACCTCCGCTGAAAAACCCTTCGCCACGCTTTCGGGAATAAAGCAAAGAGGGCTGCGAGAGCCAACATCACACAAGGTTTCTGTTAGGGCATGCTCAGGCCCGCAAAATGGGCCTCGTTTCCGAGGTAGGGACGTGACATATGCGAAGAGCTTCAATGTGGAGATCAGAACCCCGAAAGGCAACGACTGCGGCACAGACTCAACTGTGCAGGCTGGGGGGGGGGGATGCACTTTAAGGCCTTAATGCTCTTTGACTGAAGAGCCCAACAAAAAGTGTCTTATCGTAGGGTCCTCCAAAGGCTCGATAAGAGTTTCGTAACCATACACCGCCAACCCTCAAGGCATCGTTTGGGCCATCACTCGGGAAATCCCCTTGTAGCAATACTCCACATTCATCCTGTGAGATCTTGAAGTAACTCTCAAACCGTGGGGTCTCGAAAACGAACATAGCTTCTGTGAACCTGAAACTTGTTAGGTCAGAGGTCCCGGAACCTTGGTGCGCGAAGCTGTAGCGCTCGAAAGCCTGGTCCAGGTGAGGATGAACGTCGCCACGCCAGATGGCACAATCTATCTGGGCGGTTGGTCTCACGATTTAGGGATACGAAAGGGCCCCAACTTCGACCAGGGAATGATTGACAGCTTCACGCCGGCTTCCCAGACTTCTGTCAGTGTCAGAGCTGCTTTGACTGCTTATGAGCCTTTGTGACTTTTGCTCTCTTTTTTTGGGTCTCAGGGCTCCGTTGCCGAGGCTTAACATAGCCGGGTTGGCTGGACTGAATGTGCCGGTGAAGCCTGTCTATATCTGCTTCAGACTGACGGGCAATGACGAGTGGTGCATAGACTGGGTGAAGATTTACAACGCTGACCTGCCCTCGGAATACCAGGTGGGCGACCAAATCAAAGGCTGGGATGAAAGATTTAAGAGTACATCAGTGTGGTGCAAGTACCTGACTTATACCTGATGGAGTCAAATTGCAAAGCCGAGCTTTGCACATCTTTGTACATCGTTTCCTGCAGAAGCACTGAAGTGGCAATCTGACATACTTTGAGAGGTCCAGATTCCCAGATTCCAACTTGCACTCACAACCTTGGGCATGTCAGAGGTCGAGGGTCCCGATAATGTGCGACTTCCTTCTCGCTTCTCTTGTGGCTTCTGCCTAAGATGTGTGCAACACGGGCAGCAAAAGGTCTCTTCTGCGAGGGCCGTGTCAAAAACACGTCATCGTCAATCAAAGAAGCACCAGGATTCAGCACTCTCCTTTCGACCTTGTTGCCAATGAAAGATGAGTTTGTTTTAATGGGCCCACAGAATTCCTGCAAACAACCGTACACATATCTGTGGTGAAGAGCGAACGCGAACGCCAGGAAAGCCGCTATTATTCTGTCAGGTTTTTCGGAATAATGTTGGATTTACAGGGTCAAAGGGGTCGTTAACTTTCCAATCGTGAGACGCGGCTAGTGCGCACTAAAGGATCTCTTTCATGATCCATCTTTTGCTTGTTGTAGCTGTTTTAGCCGTATGTCTTCTCTCCCGTAGTATATTGAAGATTTTGTGGCTCTCATTGAAAACCCTCCAATGTTTGCTGGGATCCGTGTGCAGCGTCTAGCGCGAGCAGCAGAGCACCGTCGGCAACCGCATCTGGTGTTGCGCCAGCCTGATAGTGTGCCACACTGTGCCCAAACGCGACTAGCCAGAAAAAAATCTGGCGCCTTCCACGCCTCCTAACCTCTGGTGGCAACGGACCTCCTGCTGCAGCTCTCTGCCGAAGCAGCCACATGTGAGTCCCCGGGTCCGTCAATGTCTCGCAAGGGCAGGTAGTTAGAGGCCAGTTAGAGGCATGTAGAGCCCTCCTTCCACTTGCATCCGGATCCCTACTGCAGTGCACATGGCGACCGATGTGTCTTTGGCGTTTTGAGTCCGCCTGCCAGATTCACCAGTAGGTCGTTCGGCTTCGTTCCCGCACCGCGACCCGGACAGTGTTTTCTGGCAGTACTCGGTGTCCACGGATCGGGTGCCGCCTGCACCGACCAACGTCCCTTTGCACGGCCGTCCTCAACCGTCGTGACCGGCACGTGGCCCCTGTCTAAGCTGAGGACTGGGGCTTTCCGAGGTAGTTTGAATAGCTAAATATGTAAGATGCTTCAAGAAGCAGCCTCGCAAGTAGCTTCAATAAATGTAAGACTCCTCAGTAAGCAGCCTCACAGCACACACGTGCATGCACACAGCGACACAGAGACACAGAGACACATAGACACAGAGACACAGACGCACAGAGAGACACAGGACACAGAGACAGACAAGCGAACAGACAAAGAGACAGAGAGAGGCAGAGACAGAGACGGGGGCCGACGGACGGAGACGACACAGAGAGACAGACAGAGACTGAGAGAGACGGAGACAGACAGACAGACAGACACACTGATACACTCTCCGCAATCATCCTCCAATGTGGGCTGCTTTCGTTCCTCCTGTTGTTCTACTCGTTACTCATTGTCTGCTTATTGCTTTCTCTTCCTTTCGATTGGCAGCACTTGCCCCCAGTTCCTTGACCTCACATCGTGGCCGGCCCTGTTCCCTGAGTCCTGTGCATCCTCATTCTTCGTGGCTGATTCGAGAACTCTTCAGAGTTTGAGAGCAAACCGACTCTCCAGTTGAGTTTTTGTGGTGAACCCATGTGAACCCCCTACGAAGCCCCCACGCCAAACAGTGCTTTTGTGAGCTCCCCGGCGCCAACTTCCAAGAAGTGGCGCCCCAGGCGCGGACGCATTACAAGACACCACGCAGTCGACATAACAAGCGAAGCTCCACCGGGGTCAGTGCCTCGTAGAAGGACTGCGTCTTAGGCACCGTAGAACTTGAGCATCTGCACAGCCTTTGGGGGGAAGCTGCATGAGAATCGGGTATTTAAGAACAGCTGAAGTAGTGGCAACCGAGTGGTGTGTGATGGCATACGAGGCCGGAGGCCTCAGCAAGTTTTGTACAGCGTGCGGCACCAGAATGCGGCTACTCATGGTACGGCAGGGCTTCATAGATAGGAGAAGCCGCAATATTCCTATGTATGCCATGTATGCAACACAAAGTTCCCATGGCATGCGGCTTGGGCTTCATGCCTGCTGCACCGAATTCTGTCCTATGTGGTGTTGTGCGGTGCTTTTGGTTCTTGCAGAAGCTAGTCACTTGTGGCACTCTTCTTTTGGGGGGTTCGCGCTACTTCCTGTACGGATAGACCCGCCATAATTACTTTCGACCAGAGGTATCTGACAAAGAGCATCCCTCCAGATTCCTGATGAATGGTTCCAGTGTTGCTTTGCTTGGCCGCGGTTCCCGCCGCTGGTGCCTGGAGTCTTCCCTGAGAGTCCTGGCCAACTTTTAATTGTATGTCGAAATATTCCAAGTGCGGCAGATCCAGGATAGCCGCATGGCAGAATGTGGACAAAAGACCTCTGCATGATGGCGTGCCTTTCAGCCAGGTTCATCGAAGCATTCCGCTGGGGTTAAAGGCAACCGTCATGTTCAAGCTTTCGCGGACGCAGCAATGTGTTACCGAACCGGCCTGTGCTTTGCCCTCCCGGCGCTCTTTTGTCCGCTGCAGCAGGCAAGAACACTGCGGGCTTCAGATTCAGAGCTGAGCAGCCGTGAGTATCATGGTATCATGCGTCGTCTCATGCATGTGGGCCGGTGGGCCTGCGTGCGCCTGTGCGTGCGCACAGTGCTGGCGGCCACTTCCACTGTTGCAAGATCGCTTGTGCAGAAGGGGTAGGATGGCACAAGAAGCAAGCAGAAGCAAGTAGAAGCAAGTGCACTCTTGTGTTTCTTGAAAGATTCCTGAAAGCTCGACCCTGCGACCCTAGCCTTGCAATCCGGTGGCTCATTTTTCTTGTGTGTTGCGGAAGGCCCATCCTTCTCACCCCGGAGAGCAGCATGTCTCTGCGACGTGCCTGGCTTGCTCTGCTGCCAATGGGCCTCGGCCAGGTTGAGGAGAGCCTGTGGTGTCCTGTAAAGGGGGGATTGTGGGGAGCGGCCCTTGTTTTCCCCTCCACCCCCTCCCCGCCCGTCTCCCTCCAAAAGGCTCAGAAGACAGCCCCCGCGGAAGCTGTGCTCTTCCGACCATGTCCCAGGATGCCCCGCACGATGCTTTTTTCCATCAAGGGAAGACGGTCCATACGCTTTGTTGGAATTACGTACTGTCCCAGCCACGGCTTCTGGGCCGTTTCGGAAAGAGTCGCTGAGAAGGAGACGGGTCTGCTTCAACTTGCTGGACATGGCCACGCCCTTTCCACCAAGGCGTTCGTGACTGGAGTGTTTGTTCACAGAGATGTGCACACTGGTGCAGGAGGAGCTTCGCAGGGTTGGTAGAAGTCATTGTTTGTTGAGTTCTGAGTGATGCGCCGGCCGAGAGTATGAGCCACTGAAACTACAGGCCACAACTCGCCAGCCACAAGTGTATGTGACTAAGCGAACCGCTACTTACAGTAATTCGAAATGGTGGAGGATCCTCGCAAACCTATGGTGAAATTTGACCTCAAGACGGTTATATGTATATTATATATATATATGGTTATGACTTTTATGGGTAGAGCCTACAGAGCCCCCATATAGAGTCGGCTCTTATAGATACGCTTTGTGCATAGCATGGTAGCGCTAGTAGGGTCTGGGGAAACTCTTCATATACAGTATTCAAAGTAATGCATAAGTTGTCGGCTGGTTCAGTGAAACCTCCACAAGCTTCAGTCGACAGGGTTGCCCCTTCCTTTGGCCAGAAGCACTTCTGCACTTGTGCGCGCGAGGCTTCATGGAAGCGTGGCAAAAGCAAAGACGGTGACGATGACGACGATGACAGCAACGACTACATGAAGGTGCAGCAATCGAACAGCCTTCAAAGGTTCAGGGTCCCGTTTAGGGCTTCAGTTTCAGTTTCTATCTTCCAAGGCCAGAGTCCCTGTGTTTTAAGAGGGGTCAAAGAAGTTGCTGAAGCCCATCTTGTCTCTGGGCTTGATCGGGAACTGGCTTGTGCGCAGGGCACGCTTCCCGCCGTGCTCCATATGACTTTTTTCATCTTGCAGGGACGCTCCGCATCCCCTAGCTTTTCAGCTGTTTTGAGGCTTATGGGTTGAGTCAAAAAACGAACTTGTCTCAGGACCTTCGTGACCTGGTGAGTTCCATCGACGGAAAGATTGAAGCTCTTGACCACGGTCTCACGACCGTGGAGGCGAAGGTGAGCAAACTCGACGGCGCGATGCAGGCTCGGTATTTTGATAGCATCCGCACGAGTCAGATTCAAAACGCAAGCAAAGCCCTGGGGTGGGCACTTGGAATTCGGCGTAGCCCGAGCGATCTCACTCCACACCCAAGGAAACCATTGAGAAGCTGTATCCGCGCACTAGGAGTGAAGCTGAGCGAAGCCACTGAGTGAAGCCCCAAAGCTTTAGAGACTTCAACTCGGGACTTGCAGCCTGACCACCCTGAAAATCCTGGGCTCAGACCCAGCACGCTGCGATCTGGAGCGACGTGTCGCAGAGCGCGCCTGGGTGGCCGAATGAAGGCATACAGGGCTGAGTCAGGCTGAGAGTTTAAGATTTGTTTGCTTCTGTTCGTCTTGTATCGTTTTTTTTTGGTGTTGGAGAGTCTTGGAACTTCAGCTCTGCAATAAGGCTCAGCCTTGCAACTTGCCTGAGGTGACTGATCTGGAGGGCGAGATGGAGGCACGACGCATCTCGAACTCAGCCGCCCCAGACCCTGAGCCCAGAAATTCCGGGAAATTCAAAGGCACCCTTCTTCAAGCTGCTATGTGCAATCGGGCCTAACTGATTGTGGCAGTTAGGACTGCAGGTCTCGAATCCTTGGGGCCTTACCCAAATCCAGTGCTTGTCTGGTTGGCAGTCGTCCGTGATCACTGCCGTTGCTTCCCTGCTGCATTGTGTTTGGAAAATGGGCTACTTGTAGCTGACTTTTTCGAAGAGAGAGCGAGGGAGCGAGCGAGACAGAAGAGAGAGAGAGAGAGAGAAGCAGAAGAAGAAGAAGAAGAAGAAGAAGAAGAAGAAGAAGAAGAAGAAGAAGAAGAAGAAGAAGAAGAAGAAGAAGAAGAAGAAGAAGAAGAAGAAGAAGAAGAAGAAGAAGAAGAAGAAGAAGAAGAAGAAGAGAGAGAGAGAGTGAGAAAAGAGAGAAAGAAAAGGAAGAAGGTCCTGCCCCCCGGCTACTACCCCCTGGTAAGAAAGAAAGAAAAGAAAAGAAAGGAAAAGAAAAGAAAAGAAAAGAAAAGAAAAGAAAGAACAACGACATTAACAAATAGACAGAACGAAACATGGTGTGAAAAAAATGCATGAACAAAGGAAAGGAACATCACGTATACGAACAAAAGGAAACACATAAAGAAAGAACCGGACTGCTTCCAGAGTTTGGGATCCAGAATGAGGCATTTTTCGGAACGATTTTTCGAAAGCGTGTCGAGATCTCAGTCGTTTCGAGGAGCGAGAGTTGCGGGTGGGGCCGGGTGGGGTGTGGAGATGTGTGGAGAAGTTGGAGCGTGAGGAGTGCTGGAACGCCGCTTCTGG
Organism: Symbiodinium natans; assembly: GCA_905221605.1. NCBI lineage: Eukaryota > Dinophyceae > Suessiales > Symbiodiniaceae > Symbiodinium > Symbiodinium natans. The sequence goes on from CAJNDS010002287.1 coordinate 341,932, forward strand.
ACAACGGAGGAAAAGGTTTATTCAATACGTCGGTACGGTTTGAAAAGTCTTGGGGGCTGCTGTCGCCATAAGCAAAAAACCCCTACAAAGAAGCCCTGAAGACATCCCTCTTTCATTCGCCACACCCGTGGAAGCCTCTCCTGGCCCAGACTGCGTACGATGCGCTCAAGCACGACACGACGAAGGACCTCGAGGATGTCAAGCAGCTCGTGGAGGCACCGTGCTCCCTCAAACAAGAGCAGTGCAGGGGGAGGCTTCTGATTTGTTTCTTTTTTCTCCAACTCAGAGAAATTGCGGGGTGTACGGTGGGATATGCGGTCTGAGTCTGCCACAAGAGCCACACTTCAGGGCTCGCCACGAGCCGCCTCCTGAAGGCCTGAAAGGTACAGGGCTCCCACGGATGCAGATCGTAGGGTTAGAGCACTCCTAGCAGTTTCTCATCGAGCACGGTGTTATGCGTGCTCCTTTTGGTGAAGCCACTTATTACAACAGCCCTAACTTTCAATTGAGACCCCAGGACGATGTATCATATGCCACCAACGCTCTATTAAACCTCGGACATGTCAAACAGTACGCCTGAGCTTTGGCTTGGGCTTAGGGGCGGCATGCCAGCAGTTTGCACTGCCAGCATGATTTTGATCGGCCTGGAGGCAAGTAGACTGAGACTCTTGGTCGCAGCCGCTATCCCAACGTCCCTAAAAGCACTGGAAGACGAAAGCCTCGCCAAACACCAGAATGACACAAGCCGCACTCCCAAGCCTTGAACAACGCTGCGCTCGTCCGAGTGTCAAAGCCCTCGGAAGCCCTGAAAGCTGTGGAAAAAAGCAGCCCCCGCAAGAGCAGCCCAGCCACGCCCAAGACGAGCAGCGGTGGCCTTGCCGGGCGGATTGACGACACCACCTCCGTGGCGCAGGAGGCTGCAGCTGCAGGGCTGGCTGCAGGGGTAGTTGCGGTGTTCTGCAGAGGTCTCTTGCTGTGCTCTTCGGGTCGAAGACGGTGCGTGGCAGGCTAAAGGCATCTCGCTGGAGATGAACAGCGCGGTCGCTCGAAGTCGAAAAGTTCCATGCTCGTGTACTGAGGATGCCAGGGCTTCGGTGTTTCTGATCGTTAGATTGAGCTTTCGAACTGCGAGATCTCGGAAGCTGAAGCCCTCCTATGTCGCGCCTCCCGCCAAGGTAAATGTGGCCAAGGAAAATGTCAGCATCATGGTGGGCCAGGCGGGAAAGATCCGGACACTTTAGCGACGTGTACAACGCGGGTGCGCGCGGCGCATCACAGCGTGCACAGAATCAACCAGCGGCGTTGGCTTTTGACGGACTTGCTTGAAGCCTGCTAAACCTCAAGCCCTCCCCGAGCTCTGCTCACACGAAGAGATGCAAAGACCACAAGACTTGGGAATCAGGACGTAAGGATGGGAGAGCCCAAGGCACCGGGCTGCAAAAATGAATCCCCACTGACTAGAATTTGGTGAGGCAGTGCCATTGGCCCTGAAGCCTACTGCTACGTCTGTGGTTGTATGTGGTTGTATGTGGTTGTAGTGGGTCGCACCTGGTGACAAGCATTGAAACCCACGAAGGTGGACCAGGTCAACGAAGATTTGAATGCGACGAAGGCTGGGGAAGGGGGTCCTAGTGGTCAGTAGCCCAGGCAAAGTGATGAGTTTGCTTTTGTTGGGTCCCAAACAAGGACTCCGGTGGTTGTTGTTTTCATGGGCCGGTACCATACTGCGACTCTGCAGATAAGCCCGCGCTCTGAGAATCAGGGTTGTCAGTTTTCGGCTCAGGGTTCACAGGATTATTCCGGTCCGTGCTGACATGCAAGTGCCCAGCGCCCGCATAGGCCACACGGGCACCCGTGACAATTAAGCGTCGTGGTGAGAGTCGCGTGTAGTAGTTTGCGAGTCAAGGTCAGGCAAACGGGCAAAGCTTTCTTAGGCAGTTCAGTGCAAATCCGAGCCAGCCCGCTCGATCAAAAGACTGTCTGTGATCCAGGGCAGAATGTCTGGTTTTTCACCGAGCTGCTTCAGGACAAAGCCAGGCCGTGCAAGCATCGCACCTTCCATGTCAAAGTACTGGGAGCACAGGAGTTGGAATAACCCCAAACCCGAAACCCTAAACCCTAAAACCGAAAACCCTACACCCACATCTGCTTGATGGACCTCCGCAGGGCACGGTCATGGCAACGCAGAGCACCGCCGCCGGCACCATGAGCGCGGCGAATTTCACGCGCTTCGCCGCGCCTTCCTCGGTTTTCTGCTTTCCTTGGCTGGGCCAGGGCTTGGATCGGCCAAAGCCCTACTCGTATGAACTTCAGGCCTTCTGTAGGTTAAGGTTCCTTCATGTTCCTTCCTCGTCGTGCATCAGTTTAGCTGTGAGAGTTCAGTCAGGGCTCAGGGCGTAGGGGCTGTTGGTTTCCGGCCACGGTTGACGGTAAGAGTTTGCTGGTTTCCGGATGTTTTGGGTTTGGGCTTCAAGGTTTTAGTGCAGGGGCCCTATTCCCTATTCCTTGTTGAATCCGATGTGACAGCAAGTTTGGGCTTCGGGTTGCTTCGGGTTCAAGAGTCTTGCTCGAGAGACTTTTCCCGAGGTGGCCGCAGTGAATGAGCAGCTGCCTGCCACCCCGTCCTGCTGCAGTCCTGATGCCCATGACTCAGCTCTGCTTGCGAGACTGGAACAGAGACCCCTAAACCCTTGTGAGAAGTGTCCATTTGCTCCGGGACGCGCAGCAGAGAAAACACGACCGAGCCGGGCCCCACACTGGTGTAACCCGGACCTACGCAAGGACACAGTCGTGACACGGTCAGCACTAAAAAGAGAAGAGAAAGCATACGAGCTGTGCAGTATACTGTATGCCCTTTGCGTCAGCGCGTGTCTCCATTCGTGGCCATTCGTGGTAGCACATGGCCCGTGTAAGGACGCCAGCACTGTGCTCATCATCTCGGGCCCGAACTCAAACGTGGCCACCTTCGACCGCCTCGGGGTGGTCGTTGCGAGAGAAGGCGGAAAGGTGCCTTGGGTGCGGTTCTGGGAAGTCCTTCGAGACAAACAGGGCGAAGGGCGATTGGGGAAGAGCACTACGGTTTCAAGGTGTTTCGCTGTTTCATGAAGCGATCCAGTGATCCCGACTCACCCGCCGCTTGGCAGGGGACGGGCGGACATCGAAGCATAATAAACCAGTAATAAACCCATCCGGCACCAGCACTCTGTCACCTGCGCTTCACAGTCGCGAGGTCAACTTCAAGTTGTCTTTCTGAGGTTTAAAGAAGAATGGGTCAGGGAAAGGTGGGCAAAGGCAAAGGTGGGTGGGCCAAGGTCCACCGCCGCCTGCTCGACACGCTGACAGCAAAGGACTTCGATGGAGTTGGGCTTACGATCTTTGCTCCGCAGGCCTCTGATGTTTGGGTCGTCATCTCTCACTCTCGGGGGTCATCTGAGTCATCTCGATCTCGAGTGTAGGATCTGCGTGTTGAGACAGTTGCGGTTTCTCCAGCGACACAAGCCTTGATGAACTTTTGAACCTGCAGTTTCGACCCTTGAAAGCATACGACGGCTGAGGCCCTAGTTGCACCCCAAAACAACGGCATTGACTCACTCACAGGCAAACAAGAAAAGCACATCTTGATGGGAGTTTTCTTGGGGCCCGGGGTTCTGGTCGTCCACGATTTTCCCCAGAAGTGCAAACAAATGGGCTGACAGGGCAACAGCACCACAGAAGAGAAGCGGCTGCTCATCGCCGACTGGTACAACTACAAGAAGTGCGCCTGGATTGCGATTGAAGCGATTGAAGGCTTTCACGTGTCACCAGGCTCCTTGCCGTAGCCGAAGCCCTAAATGCAAGCGTCGCTTCTGGCGACTTCGCCTGAAAGGCCGAAGTGATGATACGCTTCAACCCTAGACCCTAAACCCTACAGACCCTAGGCCCTAAATCCCAAGCCCTAAGGCTTTAACGCGTCAGGGTCTGAGATCCTCCAGCTATCCTCCAGCCAGGGCTTCCAAAGGGGCGCTTGGTGTTCGGAGACCATGAGACCATGGGGCTAAGGCGGTGTGATGGTCGTTGTTGCGGAGGAGTCCAGCGGCGGCCCTACCTGGGGGGTCCTTGAGCCTTGAGAATGTCAGTAGTCTTCGGGTGGGAGAAGCTTGAATCTGTTTCTTTGACTGCAGCGCCGAAGAATCAGGGAAGAGAGTCCAGGCCCAAACCGCAGCTCTGCATCCAAAAGCACAGAGGGGTGAGGCCACCTCGGGCCACGGCACTGCACGAAGAGGGGCCAGGAAAAATATCCGAATGAAGCAAGTTGAAAGGAATCCAGTCAAGCGGCAAGTCGATTCGACTGCCTTTCATCAGATCGAACTGTGCCGAGCCAATGACTCAAGATGTTCGAGGGCGAATATCGTGGCCCTCCGGGTTCAGGTGCATTCTGACGCATCGGTGGACTAATAGCTGAAGGCTACTAAGTTACTGCATTCTTTGTAGTTTTGCTCTTTTTGCACAGGTGTCGAGCTGGCCAACGACATCCTTGCAGGATCGGGACTTCTGGGGAGTGTGTGTGTGTGTGTGTGTGTGCCTGTTGCACTTGAGAGCGTACACCTGTCCAGGAAGTCTGCGGGGTTTCTAGGGTTCGGGTTTTCGAGTCGAGCATTCATGTGTCCATCTCAGTCCATCTATCTCTTCTCTTCGTACCTACTTGGCCCCTGAACTCGGAAGAGCCTCCCCCCCCAGCCCCCCCTCCCCCGAAGGCCTGCTCCCGCTCTTGGCCGCTGGAGGCTTAGCTCCTGACACCAAGCTCCGCTTTGGCAGCGCGGCCTTCGGCCAGGGCTGCGACAGCATCGTGCCTGGGCGAGGTGTCACCTTTTCAGGTGTTTGTGGCAGGTTGTGGGTCCCTCGAATTTGGAGTGCATTGCACTCGTGCACGGCTAGATGTTTACGACCGTGTATGTGCTAGCCCGACCTCTCAAGTAGTTGCTAAAACATCGAAGGTGTTTTAGTCCTCTCGAAACGCTATCGCCACCATCCGGGGGAAGAGAGCTAGAGCGTGAGAGTTCTACATGCAGAGTTTTCCCTGCAAGGGCTAAATGTACATGTTTTCCCAAAGGGGCTGAACAGTCATGTTTTGAATTTGCTGCTGTGTCACACATGAGCTACATGTGCATGCAGTCAGATGTGTCACTTGTGCTATGTGCAGTTGTGATGTTACATGAGCTGAGCTACATGTCCACGGGCAGTCCTTTTCGTAGGTGGGGGCGCTAAATGGCAGTAATGCTCGTGGCCATTCGGGCTACAAGGCCCCCTAAGAAAAGGGGCAAATTCAAAGTGATGCATGCCACCCCGGTCGTGGTGCTAGGGGAGGTGGAGGGTTCTGGAGAGTGGGGCTAGTGTACAAGGGCTTGATGCCTTTCTTGAGGGTGCTTGATGTCTTTCTTGGCTTTCGGGCGCTTCTGCGCTTTGCGATGGATGGTTGGGAGGATGTATGGTTGCAAACGAAGCATTGTGAGAAGGGTTTTGGAGCAGAAGCCCAAGAATAGCTAACCTGGTCCTAAGGACATCTTCGACGGGGGTGACCCCTTCTATGTTCAGACAGTGCTGGGCGTCGAGTCAGCGTCCGCCAGCGAGGCGAGCTATAAGAAAACTACTCGGCCTCACTTAGCAGAGGTACCAGAACCTTGTGGTTGTCACGAATAGCTTTGCTCTTTTGAGTTGGGGCCTCGGGATCGACAAGGGGAACACGACTGCGGCGCCAAGGTGTCGAGCCAAGCTCTGCCAGTATGGTTGCTCCGGATGCTTGTCATGGCTTCTCCGTACGGGTGCTGCATTGCGAGATGCCGGGGCCGAGCGTGGCCCCGGAAGGAGGGGGGGGGAGGGGGGTCAACTTGGGCTGGACGACAGAAGCTGGGGTCGAAGCAGGGACTGGTGGCTTCAGGAAGTGCGCACTTCCATTGATGGAAGTGCGCAGCGAGGGATGGTCGGAAGAATATGCAGTAGGACGGATATGTGGAAGGGCACAGTGGTGGGCAGAAATATGGCATCAGCTGGCGCGCGAAGCCTCGAGGCCTTTTAACATCATGGCTCTCCATACTGCAAATCTCCTAAAGCCCTGACCGCCCGGAAGAAGGCCTGAAATCTCTGAACCAGTGACGCTGGAAATGACGGACCCTAAACACGCAGCCTGACCAGGTGACTGGCGAAGGACGGGCGCTGCTGACCACCGACAGCCGCTTGGTGAAACAGGGAGTGTGGCGTGAAGAGGGCTCTCTTAGGGGCCCAACAAAGGACCTAAGCGGAAACTTTGTCATTGAGGGGTTCTCTCTGGGCCAGGCGTTTTGCCATCTTGGACAAAGTCGGGCATCGGTTGGGATTCGGGTTGCAACGACGGGTCTGGCGGTTCCGGGCCAGGCAGGATCGTCGCACGGCTGGACTATGGCGAGCGGCTGCTTGCGCTTCTTTGCCGGAACCAGTGGAGTGGACGCACCCTCCTCACTCGTCACCGCAAGGCAATGTTTGCTCCCGTTGAATCAGACACGCTGCCCTTTGAAAGGTCATGCTTGGGATGTGTGAGATTTTGTGAGCAGTTGTTTAAAGACGGAACCAAAGACACGTCAATGCATGTGTGGCAGCAGGGCCAAGACAAGGCCTTGAAACAAGTATGGACAAGGAGATCGGTTTTCCGCCTTCAACAGCCTGGCCCTCGCCAGGGGTGCGAGGGTGGTTGAAGAAAAACAAAAGCGAAAATGGAGGACAACTCCGCGGGGCAGACGTCTACAAAGTTGCGACCTTAAGGTGCGTAGGCCGGGGGGTAGGAAGCCCTTTTTGCCCCCCCCCCCCCCCCCCCCCAGCTCAGGATCGGGAGCCTCGGCGTCTTGAGCGATGGGTGCTCCTCCTCCTGGTCCGACGGAGGCCGTCAGGGTTGGGGGTTTGAGGGCTTTAAAGCCGAGCCCCCAACATGGCTTGCCTTCCTTGAGACTCTTAGACTCCTTGTGCTGTTGAGTTGAGAACAGGCCACCAACCTTTGAACCACCCCCCCAGAGGCCTTAAGACTCAAGTCCAGGATCCGCAACTTCAGGCCGTTTTGGGGGATTTCATATGCGACTTGCAGGAAATGCAGCGTTCATCCAGAATATGCTGGCGCTCCCACAAGCATTGTTGCCGGCTGCAACAACTGAGCCGCCAACTGCGACGCCAACTGCGACGCCAACTGCGACTGGTACGAGCCTGGGACGTCGTTCTGACATCTCCGAATCCCCTATAAACCACACCCAAATTGGCGTAGTTGTGCCCTTTGTCATCCTTTGTGTACCTTTATGCAGTTTGCTGTGGCGGTCATCGGTTCCATCGTCTGTCCAGTTCCGTTCTTTCGGGGGGCATATTCTCGACATGCCAAACGCAGCTTAAGACATACTCTGAGAGGCGTCCGCACGCAGCTGCCATGAAAGGGGTCCCTCCTCAATGCTCGTGAGACAAAACCCACAGCCTTACCCCGAGCTTTCAAGCCGTAACACCTGTAGCGGTTATCAAGCACACATTGGGGTGCAGGGTTCAAGGTTGCTGGTTCAGGGATGCAGTTGGGTTTGCAGCTTTTAAGAATCCACATCCTCGAGGACAACTTCTATGCCCTGATGATGAGGGGCGTGAGGCAGGGTATCGCATGTGGGGACAGATGGGCTTATTGATGATTGGTGGTTGCCTGGAGGTTTACTCAGAGGGGGGTACTGCAGGCTTAGGGCATGGGTTCGTTACACTGAAAGAACGTGGGGTTTGCCTGGCATTCTGTGTTTGGGTGCAGCTCAAGCTCAAGATGGAGGTGGTGTTGGTAAAGCCATGGAAAGCCCAATTGCGGGAGGCTCCGCGTGTAGGATGTCAGCTCGAATGGCTGTAGACAATGCGGTTCATCTAACCTGTAACCTCTGTGCCAGTTGAGTCGGAATTCAGATGCGCCGTCTCTTGGTTTTAAGGGCATGGGATGAGGTGGCTTTCTCATATTTTCTCATGGTCTGTTTCAGCGGTGCAAGAACGCCCAGCCAAAGGCGCCGGAAACTGCCACATGCTGAGGTGACCCTTGGGTTGAACAGTGTTCATCTCCCCTGGGCCCTTCAGGATCTAGAGAGCTCTAAATTTCCAAATGGTTTGGCAGAGTATTGCCCACGCCAACCGTGCTTTAGAGTAGAGAGGGAGCACTCCCCGTTCTACTCAGACCCGATGGGCCCAGTGGACACATTTTTGATGCTCTTTCCGCCGAGCTTGCCAGCTTTGCTCGCAGCCCGCATGCTGCAGTTGCCACGGTTGTCTTCAGCGAAGAAGTCAACCGGTTCGCTGCAGTGGGCTTGTCGGCTTATCAGAAATGGCCTTGAAAGTTTTAAGATTGCAAGGCCCGGTGGCTCTTAGTCTTAGTTGGGCTTGAGAGCGAATCATATTGGTCCCTGGCAGCCAGGACTCAAGGACAGCATCGTCACAAGCGCCATGGTGCCAAAACTCGCTTTCGGGCTCGTCTGCGCCAATCAAAGCCGTTGCCTCCGTCAAACGGAGTTGCTCGGCCATCGCGCGTCTGCCAGCAAACTGCAAGCTGATGGGGTCTCAGCCCTCTGCTTCTCTGCGTCATCCTAGGGCACCGGTGGCCGAGGATATCATACTCGCACAGGCCCCCCCCCCACCCGCAGATCGTCAACTCGAGCCACAAGGATTACAACCGAATCGCTGATTTTAATGCCCTTGAAGCGCTTAGCAGCAGACTATGAGCGTGTTTGCAGGAGAGTTTTGTACGAGCGGCAGGTAATAAAAAGTCTGCAGCCGGTGACCCGACGGGCACGTGAAACTCGACATTCAGACCATGGGGTCCTTGAGGTTTAGGGCACAGGGGTGAGCCCTGTAGGTCGCGCGCAGACTTGGCGCATCACGAAGTGCCACTTGTCCTTTGCAGTTTTTGGCACGCAGCTCAGAGGTCGGCAGTTGCAGTTCTCCGGAGCTTCCAAAAGTTGGTAGGGACATGTACCCGGGGTGGAGATTATTTTGGGCACGTGTTGAAGATGCAAGCGCAAAGGGTAAGAGCTATGCAGCGCAACAAAGAGAAGTCTTTGGTGTTCCTTGGGGCCCAGCTGTGGAATCGTAAGTGGAATCGTCCTGCATGAGCCCTCTCTCGTCAACCTGACATGCAAAGCACCCAAAATCCACCCATCTAAGCCACTTGTGCTTTTGGGTCTGCAGTTGATGCAGGAAAACATGCGGCTCAAACTATTCCTTTCTGGAACATGTAGGGTGCATACGCAGCAACGAACATCACGAGCAAAGAGGAACCAAACAGATCGCGGGACTCAGACGGACCCTCCCACGTCAGACGATAACACGGGACGTCAAGGTCACAAAATTTGCACCCTGACCGGGGCCTCACTTAACCAGATGCGCGAGAACGGTGTTCTTTTGGAGCTTAAAGAGTCCTTTCCCCGTTAGTTTTCAAGAGTTTTTGGTTCGCTCAGCTGGGAGTCCGAGACATGGCCTCGTAGGGCCATCACATGATCGCCATGACTGAGAAGCGATGGCAGCGATGGCAGCTTCTCGCGCTGAGCTGCTTCGTGGGCGTCGTGCTGGTGGTCAAGCTGCTCGGCATGTGCAGTTGCCCCGTGGCCATCCTGAGTGCTGCCGAGAGCAAGGTTGGCGAACGTGGGGCACCTCTCGGCACAACTGCTGCCGGGGCCAGCGCCCGCCGGGCGCCTGTTGCAGGCTGGGGCAGAACTGCGGGTTCGCGCCATCCAAAGAGTCCAAACTGAAACACGTGCCTCTTGACGCTCACCCGATAGCCACACGTTAAGCACATGCAGCTGCCTGCTGAACTAGCCCTGGAACGAGCTTGACATGCACTCATTAGTCCGCATGCTCCGTATGAGTCTCCGTACATTCTGGTCCGTCTATGTCCGTATCTTATCCTCCGTATATTGTACTCCGCATATTATACTCCGTATATCATACTCCGATTATTATACTCTATATTATACTCTGCATATTATACTCCGTATGTGATACTTCGTATATTATCCTGTAACATACTCCGTATGTTATGCTCCGCATATTGCTCCGTGGACTCGTCAGCTGTGGTGTTTGAAAGTGCGGTCGCCGATTGTCATGAGGATGTGGATCTCGCCAAGATGAAAGACAAGGTCTACGGAGCCTTGCCTGCACTGGTTGGGCTTGCAAGACTCCATTCTGCCAAGCTGCCAAAGTTGTTTAGGGTTTAGGGTTTAGGGTTTCGGGTTTAGGGTTTAGGGTTTAGGTTAGCTGGAACATCCCGGAACGTCTGAATCTGAAGACTCTTTGCAAAAAGCGGAGCTCGGCCTTTTGAGGCGTTGCGGGCTTCCAGCACGAGGAGCTGGCTCGGGAGCTGGGCTTCGAAGCCCCTTGGAAAGCAGAGAGTCTGCAGCAGCCTGAGAGGAGTTTTTGAGGAATCCTCCCGGCGCAGAGAAGGCACACATGATCACCACACGCTTGTTGAAGTTTGAGGAGGCAGCGAAAGCATACGGGTAATCAGCAGAACTGATGGGTCTGGTGCTGCAGTCGTGCCGTCTTGTGTCCGTAGCCGGCGTCGGCTTCAACCTCAAAGTTCTTGGCGCCGCTCGGCTCAGGCTTTCCGGACTTGGGGAGTCGACCAGCTTCAGCTGGCGCTCGAGAACGCGCTGAAGTCGGGCTTTTGGGTCATGGCGGTCTGGCTGATTGAAGGGGGGCCTCGGGCGAGTCCCAGGTCCAAAATCGGCCCGAAGCAACCCTATGGCACCCTGAATGGCGCGGAAGCCTGGCATGAGAAGCCTCTCAATCTTGACAAAGTAAAGGCAAGACGCCCAAAAAGCATGGGAAGCCCCAAGCTCACAAATCCTGGCCTCAAATCGCACGGAAGCTTCGGTTTCTTGGTCTTCCTTGAGAAGTCCAAGGATGCCTTAGAACATCGATCATCTCAACCGCGAGCAGCCTAGACATGCCTAGACTCCAACAGGGGTTCATCCCAAATAAAATCCCTGAACAGCAGACCCGAAGGGTGGACATCCGCCTCCCAAAAACCTGCAAAAACACGAACCTCTTTCACAAAGTCCGTCTCAAAAGCCCTGAGGTTTATCGGGCATCTTATGGAGATCAGCCCGAAAGACCCCCAGTCTGATCCCCAAAAACCCCCCCAGTGAGGCGTTGGGGCACTCATACAGACCTTTGGAGCATATGGACTCTGTGAGCACACTCTGCGAAGTTGAGAAGTGCAAAACTAAGGCTGGCCTCGATATGACTCGTGACCCTCGGTACTACAAGGGACACGAGCACTGTGCTGCAGACTTGGAGGAGAGCAAGTTTTGGAGGAGTGAGGCCAAGCGCATTCGCGACATCGTGCAGCGGACGCAGTTCAACCGAAACATTCTTATGTGGCTGGCTGCTTGATGCAATTGGGACCTAATTGGGACCTAATAAAAGCCCGCTCTGACAAGCGTACGCCCCAAGCAGGGCAAGCTCTAGCCTTTGGCTCGCTCAGCTCTACTGGGGTCGCAGTGAGGTCGGCAATGAGCTCGAGACTCCGATCGATGCGGAGCGGGGAAGCGATTGCCTATGGCGACGCGTGAACTGGACGCTTGCCAGACCTTAGAGATGCCCTCTTTTGGTGTGTTTTCCGCTTTGCCCCTAATGCCCTAGTCCCATGGAAAGCCCCTGGGCTGGCCTCTCCAGGCTAGACATGCCGAAACGTCTCACCAGGTAACGCTGGGCGCTTTAGGCAAGTCAAGCAGGCAACCAGATCCTTTGTGGAGCATGACGGCCAATGCAGAAGACGAATCGAACACGTGCCTCCCATGCACTTTTTGGGCCCCGGCCCCCCCCCCCCCCGTGGAGACGCCTCTAGTGTGATTGGTGCCAAAATATGCATGTTCCCGCGGGGGGAAGTGCTCCGGACCTAGGATGGCTGCGAAGGTCAAGGAGGCCTCGTGGTCTGCATGTGTCCCTGAGCGCCTGTTGTGTTGCAACCAGCACTGCCCTGGCCGATAGATACCGTAGAGGAGAGAGAAAGAGAGAGAGAGAGAGAGAGAGAGAGAGAGAGAGAGGGAAAAGAAAGAAAGAAAGAAAGAAAGAAAGAGGGAAAAGAAACGAGTGAGAACCCTGTAGCCCTGAAGCTGTATGATATGTCTTCTGCCCAAACCGTTTGTGCTCCGAATGTCGATGTGGGGGTTTACGAAAATAGGGGACCCCGCCAGTATAGATCCCCCAAATAGTAGGATTCTCTTATCATAAGGGCCCGCAACCCTAGACCCTAAACCCTAAACCCGAAACCCCTAAACTCCTAAACCCCTAAACCCCTAAACCCTAAACCCTAAACCCTAAACCCTAAACCCTAAACCCTAAAGCCTAAACCCTAAACCCTAAACCCCCCATTGGTTGCCTCCTTGTGAGGTGGACGCAAGCCATGCTGTTGGGATCGCCCTTGCCGGAATCAACCCGCGGCCCGGGTTGCACAGATTCCTCTGACAAGGGTTTAGGGTTTAGGGTTTAGGGTTTAGAGGGGGATTCCCCTAACGAGCTTCCCAGCAGGCTTCACGGCCTGTGTTTCTTCGCCTATGAGCTCCTCTGCTTTTGGGTTTTGGGTTGCCCCCTGATTCCAGAAACAAATCCATCTGCTCCAGATCTGGATGCTGCATATCACGCCCAAAAAACCATAGCGGTGGGCTACTGCTGGTGGGGTCGAACCCAATTCCCTTCGGAACTTGGGGGCCCGCTCGCATCAGGCGAAAAGTGGCGAAGGTGGCCGATATCTGCCCACAAATCGATGTCCTGGGCACCAATATCTATGGACGGGGCTTCATGGGTTTTTACACTTGGGGCTCAGGATTGTCCCCGTCAGATGCCACAGGGGCCTCTATGTGTCCGAAGATGTCCGAAGGTCCCTGATAGTGCCAAAGACATCAACATCTGAAGTTGCCATCCCAGTGGCGAGGAAACGACATCCGAGATGTCGGGGCGCGGCTGCGTGAAGCTGGTTGGACCAAGCCGTGGGCAGTGTTCTTAGCCGTCTTGCCTGCCATCAGTACACCCGACATACCAAGACCATGGCATGCAATATCAGGTTTGTTTTTCTCGATGTTCCCCCGGTGGCTCCTCTCTCCCTGCGGCGGTAGTGCGCCTGATTTCAGTGAAGCTTCTGAGGCCTTTACCGAAGTCGGTGGTCTCGGCCCTTGGCAGGCAACCGGGTTTCCTGGACATGTGGCCTGTGAAGACACAAGTCCCGGGATAGGTTTCTTCGAGTGCAGTCACCCTGACCCCAGGTAACCCGCCCTGCACGCCCTTGCTCACCCCCCTCTACCGCCCTCCCCCCAGTCCACAAGCACTCGCATCCTTCCCCAGCCGCGATCCCTCTACTTCGTGTGTGGAGGCTAAAAAAAGCCCTCCTAGGGCTCTTAGATCACAAGACAGGGCCTTCCAGACCTACAAGTGTCAGGTGCCTCAGACATCTTGGGGGGCGCCGGTGGAACCGCCCCGGGCCGAGTGTGAGAAGCAGACCCAAGGAGCAAAACTCTCATTCGAGACCATGTTGCTCCTTAATCTTGAAGCATGATGAGTCGTGAGTAGTGTGCTTCCTCTGAGGTCGTCCACGGCGAAGGGGCAGTTCTTAAAGCGCGCGCTGCAACTTTGCATAGACGACGACGCTTGCCTTGCAGCGAGGCAGCCGGTGCTTCGAGTTTTGAGTTTTGAGTATATTGCCCCTGGTCCTGATGTACACAGTGTATCAGAGGACATGTGTGTGGCATTCATGGTCTTTCTCTGGGGCTGGAAATGGGAGAAGACCGCGACATGGTTTGGCCTCCTCAACGAGTGGCCTGGGGGAAATGCCCCAGTCCAGGGCCACCAAGAAGCAGTTACATGCTACAATGTACTACTACATGCTCTTGCAAGAGAAGACACATGTGTACCTGGTACGGAAATGTTGCGTTAGGGAGCTGCAGTTGCACCGCAGTTGCACCTGCCACACACGCTGTGAGCAGCGGCGCCTCCAGCAATCTGCTAAGGCTATCTCAACGACATCGGGCAGCCTCTCTACGACATGTTCGCCCCCATAGACAAGACTTCCTTCAGGAGCCCTCCGTACTCTCCATGAGAGACGTCTCTGTTTCAATGAAGCTCGGAGCTGGAGACCCGAAAGCTCCCGAAAAGCAGTCATTCAAAAGCCTTGGAAGCCAAAAGCCTCAGTGTCATGGAGGAAAGAAGAAAGAACAGAACCAAGCAAGGCGAGGCAAGGCGAGGCATGTGGGGCACAGGATCCACGTTGAGAAGTTCCTCGTCGATTCCGACAAAGCGGTGCCCTTGGGGTTTACGGCGCACCGTGGCGCCGAAGTCCAACTGGACCTGCACGCAGTCGCAACTGGGCTCAGTCCTAGCGGCTCTCCGTGCGCTTCGCGGCTTGCTCCCCTCCCCGCCGAGGAGAGAGTGTGAGTGTCTTGAGGCGACCCATTGCACTGGAGAGCAGGATGCATGGGCCAACTGGTTTGTGACGAGAGTATCTTGGCCTTGTATGTTGAGATACAATTGGGATGATAAGCGCACTAACTACTTGTTTGCTTTTGGCTGACTGTACATCGGGAGGGTGCAGAAAAGCCCTTCTCAAGATGCAACAGAAAGGAGTCTTTGGTCAGTCCCAAATCCGACGGCAACATCGCCGAAGAGCCGCAGACTGTCATTGAGCATGTGGTGGAAGCCTGCGAACCGGGAAGCTTCCGTGCGAAGCTGAAGACTTCGATGCTGGAGGAAGGCAACTATCGCCTGTATGGCTTTGCAAGAAGGACGGAGAACCCAACGTGTGGTAACGGTGCAACGGTTGCGCTGTCGCGCTCAGGGTCAACAGTTCTTGGGGTTTCTTGCGGGGACTTTTGTGCCGTGCAAGAGACACTTCCTCTCTTCCTTGAAAGCAGTGTCGTTGCAAGGGTGCAGTGTCGTTGCAAGGGGTAAGGGCCCAGAGTTGCTCTGAGACAACAGCCCCCCCAACGCAGCAGTGAGTGTCGCTCAATTCGAAATCCGTGTGAGGACACAGGATGGTGCCATTCTGGGATATCCGTCGACAGTGGAGGCACCGAGTGACAAGTGGACGAAAGAGATGGCCTGCAATGCCCGCGTGGCGCGCATGCCCAGGCCTCCATCTCCATTCCCTTCCACATCGGCAAGGAGAAGTGCGCCGACGTCAAGAAGGGGAGATGCTTCGACGAGGCCCCCCTCCGGTTTCAAAAAGCGTTTCTGTGGCCATTGATGTTCGCTCGCCGGCCATCAAGTCGAGGTGACGCGCCTCATGACCAGTGCTCGCCGCATGGGCTATGCTTCCTGGCCGCTGGACTTGCAAGGGATCCGAAGATACCTTCCCTCGGAAACCGCCAGTTGACATCGCACAAACAGTGCCTCCCCCACCACGGCACGCATGCGCCTGTGCACGGCATTCATGCGCCTGGTGCGTCGCACGCAGGCCAGCGGCTGCACTCCTCCCAACATCATCCTTCAAGGACTTTGGGGGCTGGCTCTGTCCGAGCTCGCGAGGACTCCAGCTTCCAAACACAACATGTTAAAGTCCATGCCTGGCAGGAGTTCCAGGCTGCCTTGCATATGGAGAGTGGGCGCCTTAGGCAGCTTGAGGAGTGGCCGATCTGTCAAAAAAAACGAATGCTGAGGTCAAGCTGACTGCCCTGCACCTTGCTCCGTCGAGATCCCGGCCAACGCCAGGCAGAGCGGCAGAGCGCACACAGGAATTGTTTCTCTGCATTCGGGAGTCCTCCATCCGGCGTCCTTCATCGGGTGTACCCGCACCTGCTACGTTTCAGAACGGGAAACTCGAAACAAACCGCCACCATTGTCGAGACGCTTGGGCGACCCACCTCGGAGTTTCCATGTCGGAGTTTCAGATACGGAAAGCGACCGGAGCAAAGAGCTGCCGGCCAGGCAGCAGAGACAGGCTTCTCTGTGAAACCCTGTCAAATTCCACAAAATCCACAGGGAACCGGGGCGGGTGGGTGGTGAGATGTTGGGGGGGTGGAGGCTAGGTCTGCTTGTTCCAGACGCCTGCGGGCCGACGCGAATTGAGAGAACTGGCCAGGAGACCCAAAACCCAAGAGGCCAAGAGAGCTAAGAGGACCCTGGGAGAGAGTCACAAGAGCTGCTCAGAGGGAGCACCAGCTGCCAGTACCAATTGCTCTTCTGCGACGAAGCTGCGCTACGTGGTGGGCGTTCCGGCCATACAGGAGCTGACGCCTGGACGTCGTTTAACAGAGCCTTAAAAGAGCTTGGTGAGTTTGTTCGTCGGTTCAGAATTCTCTGAGGCGAAGAAAGGCGGTGTGCGTTCGTGCCCAGGGGGCTCCTGTGTGTACTGAGGCTGAATCCTCCAAAGCTTCCGTCCCCAGATACTTTTGTTTGCCACACGGCGAGACCGACTGAAGAGTGTCCCTCAGCAGAAAGCATCTGGAAAGCATCATCTGGAAAGCATCTGGAGAACGACTTGGGATTGTCAATTACTTCAGCTGAGGCTACTATGGCACGAAGTGGCTCATGGACACGGGAAGATTCACCATGCCGGATTCATTCCCAGAGGCGTGTGGTCTCAATATGTCATCATATGTCATCATTGGGGAAAGCTATTGAAGGTAGATCGGCTAGATGCCTGCGGGATGCCGTCAGGTCACGGCCTACTCGTCCTGGGAAGATGGGCAGCTCGCACTCTGGAAGCGTGCACGGAATGGTTGCAAGAGACCCTGCCCCAGTCTGGCCCCTCGTCTCTCTGGAATCAGTGCCGAGAAATCCCCCAAACCCGAAGCCCTCTTAGCCACAACCTGCAGCCTAAAACCCAAACCCCAATCCCTAAACCCTAAACCCTAAACTCTAAACCCTATACCCTAAACCCTAACCCCAAACCCTAAACCCCAAACCCTAAACCCCAAACCCTAAACCCTAACCCCAAACCCTAAACCCCAAACCCTAAACCCCAAACCCTAAACCCTAAACCCCAAAGAACGCTGGAAGGCCCCGGAGTCGCTCGGGGATCTCCTTCCCGTGACTGGTCTTCCTCTGCCTCCGGCACTGCCTCCCGCAGTGCCTGTGACAGGCCCTCGTTAGGTTTAGGGTTTAGGGTTTAGGGTTTAGGGTTCAGGGTTTAGGGTTAAGGGTTTAGGGTTTAGGGTTTAGGGTTCAGGGTTTAGGGTTAAGGGTTTAGGGTTTAGGGTTTAGGGTTCAGGGTTTAGGGTTCAGGGTTTAGGATTTAGGGTTCAGGGTCTAGTGCATGGCGCTTCCGTTAGTATCTGGCAGCTCGTGGCCTGTGTTGTGTCAGGGGTGCCTCTTTCTCCTCAGGGCTCGGAAGCAGCATGACAGATGTGCATGTGACAGGCCAAGTTCTTGGGAAATGAGCCATCCCGTGCGACTGGTTGTGTAGAATGCTCTTGACAGCTGCGTTGCATGCCCACAAGAGGCAGAGAAGAATAGAATGAGTAGAATGGCCGCTTCGGGCAGCATTCATGGCCCTTTGATTCAGACGTGTCTGCGCCCCCACCTTGGTTTCCGAGCCTTGCCAAGCAGGCCACGAACCACCCATCCAGCGCTGGGCAGGTAAAATTCCATGCTTCAGCGCTCGAAGTGCTTAATTCGGCCCTCTGCAAACGCAGAGTTTGCAAAGCGATCCTTCCCCAAGGAGGCTGGGCGCCCAGCCTTGCGAAGATCCTCCAACCGAGGACACCCGATTGCTGCCGATTCTGTTGGCGCAACGACGCGAGAGCAATGCATGTGCCTCATTGTGCAAGGCTTGCAAGGATATGCAATCTCTCCAGGATGCAACTTTGTAAACATCCGCGAACTGCACCTCCACCTTCCATGCCTTCTTTGCACGGAGCGATGCTGCGCCCTGCGCCTTGCAACTGGCTATCCAGGGTCAGGGAGTCTGTAGTTTACCCTGTAGTTATAGTTGAGCCAGTAGAGCCGCGTTTCCCCGGCCCGAAGCGAGGCCGGGAGCCCCACGCAAGTTCTTTGGGCTTTCGCTTGGGGCTTTTTGGCTGCTGGCAGGCGACTGGCTCCATGGCGGAGGAGTTCGCGAAGTTCAAGCGTTTCGAATACCGCACCTTGCCTGGGCATGACGGGGGGGTCGCCATGGGGCGAGAACTGCACCTGTATCAACAATTGACAGTATATTTGAGATTGCTTGAGTCCGCCTGAGGCACAAACTCCAACTTGGCGGCAGCCCCAGCATTGCAGAGGTGCAAAAGCTTGCCTTCAAAGTTTGAAGCCTGAGAATCTCCCAAAAAGGAAGCCAAGACTGGACTAAGAGGTCATTGAGTCGCTTGCGAGCTTCCCAGGTGTTGCAGCGAGAAGGTGCGGCTCCCTCACAGAATGAGCCCACAGGCCGGGCCAAGAGGGTTGAAGGGTGAGGGCCAAGGTTTTCTCTTGGGGTCGTTCTCTCCTGTCCGTTTTGCCATCGCACAGGCGAGCCGGAGTCCTTGCGCGGCCGAGTCTATCAGAAGCCACTTCCCGAGAGAGCTTTTTTTTTTAAATTTGCTTTCCTCTTTTCTCTCGGCATCCCGAAGAGAGGGCTCTGCAACGCAAGGATGGGCGACTTGGTGCACTACGACAAGCCCAAGGACAGAGTTCACCTCGACGGCCAGTGGCCTGACGTGCCCGTACTTCGCAGTTGTTTCGGCCACTACAGTCTTTTTTCTCTTTATTTTGTTGTCACGCCGCCCTCAGAAGTAGGCTGGCTCCGGGAGCCCATGAGAGTCCCGTCGTCAGGAGATCGAAGAGTTCAAGGAGAAGAAGAAGAAGCGCCAAGAGGCCCAAAGTGGGAAAACCTTCGGGGCGCCCTTATGAAGAGCCCTCCAACAGTTGAAAAGAGTCCTCTTGAAATTGAGGAGAAGCGAAAAGAGGAGGACGTGGTGAACAAGAAGGCCCCCCCCCCTGCCCCCTCCCGCCGTCGTCGTCTTTTCTTGGAACCTGGGTTGAGCTCCAGAGGTCTCTGCTGTGTGAGACAGGCGAAGATGGACATCAACAAGGGGGAGACGGTGCTCAGCACGGTGTGGGGCTCAGCTTCCCCAATCTTTGCTCAGCAAGAGCAAGAGGGAGAGAGAAAAATGAGAGAGAGAGAGAGAGAGAGCGGGGCTCCTTCATGCCCAGCAGAAGAAGAAGAAGAAGAAGAAGAAGAAGAAGAAGAAGAAGAAGAAGAAGAAGAAGAAGAAGAAAGAGAGAGAGAGAGAGAGAGAGAGAAGAGAAAAAAAGAAAAAGAAGGAGAGAGGGAGGTAGGGAGGGAGAGTCAAGGAACCTTCAAAGGCACCCTAAGCCTCGAGAGAAGGCTCCCGCAGCCCACAAAGGATGTGACGGAGATGCAGATCTACCGCCCACGAACCGCACAGACCAAAGCGGTCTACGAGATGCTGCTGAACCGTGGCGCCCCAAGGACACAGCAAGGACAATTATGAGGTAGTTGAGGTTCCAGGTATTATGAGGTATTATAAGGTATCATGAGGTAGTATACGGTTTTGTAAGGTATTATGAGGTATTTTGAGGTAGTATAAGATATTATAAGGCATTACAAGGTATGAGATGGTATGACAAGGCCTTCTGTGTCAAAGGTCGTTTAGACTGCCGATTTGCCTTGCCCGTGGGGCAGATGAAAAGGATCAGAGAAGCTGTTGCGTGTGCAGATGTTGCTTGGCGTCCCTTCCCTGGGCCGAAGCTGCAGAGGTCTCCAGCAGCCCCTGGGAGATCAGGCGGAGCTGGGACCTGGAGAAGTGCCCTAAACCCTAAACCCTAAACCCTAAACCCTAAACCCTAAACCCTAAACCCTAAACCCTAAACCCTAAACCCTAAACCCTAAACCCTAAACCCTAAGCCCTAAACCCCTTTGGGGGGGTTTTTTGGGTGTCTGGTTCCCAAGGTTCCAAGCATAGGAAACCTAGAGTTCCCAAGGTTCCAAATCTCAACTCCCAGAGTCCCCCCAGGCCACCAAAGCGGTTTAGGGTTCAGGGGTTTAGGGTTGAACCCTAAACCCCAAATCCTAAGCCCTAAGCCCTAAACCCTTTAGGTTGAGGGTTTAGGGATCAGAAGTTGCCAGGCGCCAGACGTCCTGCGAGGTGCCGCAGACGAGGCGCAAATTTCAGGGACCAAGCCCTTGCCTGGAGGGCGCAGACACAGGGCTTTGAGTATATTGGCCTTTCACGAAATAGTGGCACCCCAACTAGACCTCCTAATCCTCACCTTTGCAGAAAGCTCCCACATGAGGCTTGGGACTGGTTTACTTCAGTGCTGGCCTCTTCTCCTCTGGAATCAACCCGACACAGCATTTGAGGTCGCAAAGCTGATGCTCTGTATTGTAGTATACCACATCCGGGTCATTGTAGGTCATTGTAGGTCATTGTGGCAACTTTGTGGGCAGCTGACCCCCTCACACGGAAGGTGCTAGCTGCCATCAAGACAGAGGGCGTCTTGGACTCCGAGCGGAAGAAGGAAACCTGCCCAGCTCGGCAAGGGTAGCGCTGATTTGTGCTCCCATCTAGTTGAGACGATTGCGTGCGCCGCCTCGGCAAGGGCTGGCCCGCGCGAGGTGTTGTGCGCGCATGGTCCGAAGGGTTCGAGAAAGCTCCCAGAAGGGTTTAGGGTGAGGAAGGTTAGCGGCGGTGGTTCCGGCCCAAAAAACCAAGGGTCCCAAGATTCTCAAAATTTTGAGGGGTCGCAGAGATCCCAAAAATATCAGGGGGTCGTCTCGGAGAGCGTTTTTTGGGCCCCAGAGGGCGGAAAGGGGAGGCAGACAGAAAGGCTTGGGGAAACAGACCAGATCCTGGTCTGCTTGTTCTGGGCGCCTCTCTCCTGGAAGCCGTGGCGAACTAGAGAACTATGGCATACTATGGCACACTGCGCGCCTCTACGCTGCGGACAAGACCACAGAATTCGCGCGAACTTCAGCCGCGAACCCTGGAAGGACGTGGAGGAAGTGCTCGGATCCATCACGGACGAGTACTTCGCGGAGCTCTTCAGGTTTTCCGGTTTTTTTTCGGCATGCGGCTTTAAGTTTGTCCGGCTGTGAAGAATGATGAAGGGGACGGCGAAAAAGTAGGCCGGGTGCAGCTTCGGAGAGTTTTCTTCTGAGGGCTCCTGGGAAAGTTTCGAAGATGTGCCCTTTGATGCTTGTCTTAGCAGGCTTGCCAAGCAGATTACCGACTTCGGTGCAGATGTCGAGGATGAAGAGCAGGCCGCAGCAAAGAAATCAAGTGAGCGCGGCGCGTATGAATGTGTTGTTGTTTGCCACTAACGAATCTGAGCAGTTAAGCAGCGGTGCCATGGCAATTGGACTCTTAGGGGGACGACGTGACGAGGCGCATGCACGCCCCTTTGCAGGACGACACCGTGCGAACGAAGGAGGGCTTAGACGACGCCGCGGGTGTTGCTGTCGTTTTCGACGAAGATGACGAGGATGAGGCAGCTCGGCCTTAGGTTCGATTTACGTTGCAACATATTTGAACTGTATCTCAGATGTACACGCATCTGACTTCTCCACCGCTCTCACTGAACTCAACCGGGGGGGGGGGAGGCGTGAGAGTTTATCCGACTCTGGGCTTCACATTGCCTCACGGCGTGTGAACTCTTTGGACCCAAAGGCCCAAAGGCCGCATGCCCCTCCTCTGCATTGTTTCAAGCGCTTTTCCTTCGCACAGGGTGGCGACTACATCCACGAGCTGGGAGACGACGATGACGATGATGACGACGAGGAGGGCGGCAAGATGGATGACGACAGGCGCTGGGCTGACACGAGGGCAGTTGGAGAGTCTAAGTTTGTGGAGTGCCTGACCGATGCGGGGGGGATCCAGGATCCACCTTTGATGTCTAGGTGTTTCGCTCCAGTCGGTTTTCCAGGTCTTTCTCCAGGTTTGTGACAATGCCCTACTTAAGAGGCGCGAACCCGAGCCCCTCCAAGAAAGCTTGGACCTGTTCCCAAGCAGCAGTAGACCAGCGAGCCTAAGGCTGAATACCAATGTGTAGAATCATGTGGTCATCTTCTGAGAATCTGTGAAAACATGGCGACGTATGTCAGGGATGATCGGGGCATCCATGCCACCCTGCTTGAAGCGGATGACGAGGAGGACCCCGACTTGAGAGCTCAGCCAAGGGGCCCCCAAGGGAAGGCCTAGCTGCCTCGCTAAGGCGCAGGTCTGGAAGGGGAGAGAAGGAGAGTCCAGAAGTGATCACGAAGCGTCGCGCGCACCGCCCAGGAGGAAGCCAAGAAGGAAGACAAGTACAACGTGGACATCCAGAAGATTGATGCCCACTGGCCGGCCCTGTTTTGCTGCTGTGTGGCTTTGTTGGCCGCGGTGGGCCTCTGGCCGATCTCTAGCATTTTCCACCATTCCAACGATTCTGACGCCAAGATGAACACAGAGAGAGCGAGCGAGAGAGAGAGAGAGAGAGAGAGAGAGGCTGCAGGGGGTCACTCCCCTTAAGCCCCGTAGAAGAAGAAGAAGGAGAAGAAGAAGAAGAAGAGAGGCTGCAGAGCGGCCAATACGGTCGCAGTGCGTGAGATACAAGACCGTTGAACGCGGGACCGGGGCGCGCGCCAGCGCGGGGGGATTTCCCCCATGCCCCCAAGAAAGAAAGAAAGGGAGAGGCGGGCCGAGGGACCGGGGACCTTTCGGGGGCCCCTTCGCTGGGTAGAGACCGCTTGCCATGCGCCTCAAGAGCTCCTCAGAAAGAGTGGGGCTCGCTGGAAAGCAGAATCTCTGAAATCCGGTGGGAATGGGCGCCGAATGCATGCCCCCAAACTTGGGGAATGGGAACCGCACCACACATGGCTCAGCTCCTTGAATCAAGTCGCTCCGAGTTGCAATGTTCTTTGTGTGGCAGGCTGCAGCGAGAGCTCGGCAAGATCTTCCAGGCCCCTAGCCCAGCTCTTCACGGGGTCCATTTTCAGGGTTTGGGGCTTCTGGGTGTTTTTGGGGCAAACGATGATGTGCCCCTTGGAGATGGGGGTGCAAGCTCTGTGGCTTGGGTTCTTTACCCGATGTCAAAGGTCTCGAAAGTACAGACAGACCCCGCGCCTTGTTGGAATTTCTTGTTGGTGGGCCCCTCGATGCAGACATGTTTCCAGGATCAGGGTCCAACTCGATTGATTCCATTGATGGGTCCTTAGACCGACCACGATGCAGGATCCCAACAAGTGTATCGCCACCGAGAAGGAGATCCTGTCGATTCTTCCGATCAAAGACCTGCAGCAGTGTGAGAACAGGCTGAGCCGAACATGCACGTGCCAAGCTCTTGTGCAAAGACGTGAGAAAAAAGCACAATGAAAAGATGTTCGAGATCGTCTGCCCCCCCCCCCCCCCGAACGAGCTAGTATCGTAGGGCTCGTACGGAGCTTCACGATGCTTCACGCCGCGAGGCTCGTGCAGGTGCTGCAGTACGAGAACTTCGAGTTCACGAAGCTGCTGCTGAAGAACAGACTGAAGATCCTGTGCCCGGTGGTACGAGTTTGTGGTGTGTTGTCGGGCATTCATGCCATGATTGCACAACCCCCCAATGGGCCCAAGCACCCAGGCTCCCAACCGCTTTGCCCAAAAAAATGCGCAGCGCCCACTGCTCGGCAGGTACTGCACCCGCCTGGGTCAGGCGCAGACCGAGGAGGACAAGACGGCCGTGCTCGAAGACATGCGCAACACCCCCGAGGCCCAGGCGGTCCTGGAGGCGCGGATCTCTTCTCCCTGCGCACTTTTCTCCCATGCTCTTGTTCTTCCTGAGTCGATTCTTGTATGGGACCTCCAGAGGGATGGTCTAAGTGTGAGAAGCTCCTTAGACGAATCTTTCTCACAGGAGCTGGACAAGGCCTCAAAGAAGCGGGATCGCGAGCGCGACATCAACAGGCGCACAAAGCGGAGGTTTTTTTAGGGTTTAGGGTTCAGGGTTTAGGGTGGGGGTATGTGGCGGCTGCTCGGGGGATGAGGAGCCTGCAGGGCATTTTTAGCCTCGGGGCCCGACACGGTGTAGGTTTCTTGGGTTTAAGCTTAGTCTTAGTCGCAATGTAGACTCGGTACCTTTGTCTTCAGATCAGGTTAGCGAAAAGCAAAGCAAAAACCGAACCCCAAGCTCCTGTTCAAAATCCCACCGCTTCCCTGCCGAGGGATCTGCGAAAGGAGGTGCGACAGCTGCAGCTTCGAGGCCCTGAGGTCTTAAAGACTCGGATCTGCAAGGGGGTCTCTCCAAAGCCTTTCGGAATCCTCAAGCACCAGGGGCGTGGGACTTTCGGATTTGTGTTGTTGCCCCAGCTTATTTGCACTTGGTGGCTTCATGACGTCCGGAACCTGTGAACTTCAGGAAGGTGGGGAGTCTGGAGGGGTGGCTTGCCAGGAGGCTGCAATACGGAGCAGGGAAGCTCAAGACCCGGCGCCGTGTGCAGGTGCTCGCGAGAAGGAGCGAGGCATGGACGACGAAGGCCAGATGTTGGAACCTTTTGAAGCCTGCAACGAAAAGTCCGTTCCGCAGAGGCTGTTGGAAGCATTCTGAACCCCCCCCAAAAAAAACAAAACGAAAAAAAGAAACAACAACCTAATCCCTAAGCCCGAAGCCCTAAGCCCTGAGCCCGAAACCCTAAACCCTAAACCGCAGAAACCTAAACCTTCAAAGGCATCAATGAGAGGCTCTAGCAAACGCAGTAGATCTAAAACTCGTGTCCTTTTGGCACCCTTAACGAGAAGCAGTCTACTTTTCGGGTCTAGAACCCGAAGCCCTGAACTGAGACCCTTAAACCCCTGTTGCTTGGCACCCTCCAGCACAGTAATGCGCATTCCAAAGCAAGTGCCGGCACGGGGGGGCCGCGGGAGCTTCAGCGGCGGCCTGTTTCCCACTTAGAATACGACAAGCCAAACAGCCCTGGGCCAAATCGGAGCAACCTTGGGAGTTAGCATCTTAGCATCACGTAGATACCATGTAGCATCAGTAGCATCCCCTCCAGAGCCTTGGAAACCCCCCCTTTGGGAGCTTCCGCGGAGTCCGTGGAGCCCTCTGGATCTGTTCCCTGCAAGGCCAAGCGCTGGGTGGCAGGGGCCGCGCCAGGGTGGCGGAGGAACAGCCCGGGGGCCCCAGAGAGGTTTATTGGGGATCGAGGAAAGTTCTCATTTCCACGCAGAAGGGGGTGCCTCGAAGATCTGGGGGGTGCATTGCCACCTTGCTCGGCTAAGGCAGAAGAAGCCCTCGCACATGCTGGACTTGGACAGCTTGTCCTTCGGACGGGGTCCGGCACCTACCTGGACTAACCCAGCAGTCCAAAATCAGAAGGATGTTTCCACCCCAAGCGGTATGGACCGTCCATAGTCTGCGCGCATCTTCACCCCCAAACCGCGCAAACGCATCGTCAACCTGCGAAGGCCACCAGCGCACAGAATTTCTGTCTCGTTTGCAGCTTCCACACTGCAAGTCTCGCATCTCTGGGGGTCCTCCTTGAAGCCAAGGCAGCCACTTCATGGCCAACGCAAAGTGCCAGCTGCCAACAGGGTCCTTCCGTGTGCAGAAGAAGGCTCAGTGGACGCGTCCCGTTGACTGCAGGGTGCTGTTGCTTCCTGAAGGGACTCCCTGTATACGCCCATGCGCCCAACTGCACCCTAATACACCTTAAGGCACCCTCCCTGCTGGCTTCAGGAGATGCTTCAACTGCACCATTCTTGCACCCACCTCGAGACCCAATGAAAGCCCCCAACAGCCCTATCACCCCTAAGCCCTAAACCCTAAACCCTAAACCCTAAACCCTAAACTCTAAACTCTAAACCCTAAACCCCTCATCGCCAAGCCACGCCAGGGCTACGAGGAAGTCCACGTCAAGCCTTTCAAGCATCCCGACATCGCCCCAGACGACCTGATCCCGCTGCCGCCCGGCGATGCCCAGGGCTCTTATTTGGGGTTTAGGGTTTAGGGTTTAGGGTTCAGGGTTTAGGGTTTAGGGTTTAGGGTTTAGGGTTTAGGGTTTAGGGTTTAGGGTTCTTATTAGGGTGGTTGTCGAAATTATGATCCCCTTTTGGGGTGCCCTAAATATTTCGTGCCGTATTACAATAGGTACCCCAAAAAGGGACCATAATTTTGAACACCGCCCTCTTATTAGGTGACAGAGTGATGCTAAGGGTTTCCGAAATTGGGGGTACCTTGTTGGGGTCCTTACTGATAGGGAGTCCTACTCTTTGGAGGGGTCTGTTTTCGGGGCCCCCTACTTTCGTAACCTCCCCCCCTTTTACAATATTTTGCACGTGGGGGCTGTCTGGGATCGCACGCATGGGCGTTCTTAGTGCCGGCCGTTGGGCAGTCCGAGGCTGAGAAAGACCCTCAACCCTAAACCCTAAACCCAGATGAACTGGGCGCGGGGGGCCCCTCCAGCCTTGAAGCCTTAAACCCCTTAGGGTTTTAGGGTTTCAGGACTCTAGGGCTCTAGGGTTTTTTGGGCTTCAGGGCTTGAGGGTTTTAGTGCTTTTGGGGTTCGGGGACCCGAAGCCATCCAGACCGCCCCTAGTGCTCAAGGCCATAGCCCCTCCCAGGTCGAAGCTCCCGACGTGGTGCCAGGAAGCCTTCCCGGGAGCCACAAAGTTGAACACGGTGCAGAGCAAGGTCCGCGCTTCTCTCCGTTGTTTTTTTTTGGGTTTTTCTCTTTTCAGTGCCCTTAACCCTACACCCCAAATTTCAAACCCCAGGCCCGTTAAATGTGAGTTGGGATATTTGTTCGTGTACTCCTCGGTTAGGAGTGCCCAGCCCCAAAATCCCACCCCCCCGGAGAGAGACTCCCTGGAGTACCCACCTCTCAAAAGAATCCCGGGGGCGCAAAATCCCCAACGACACCTGGAATGCTTGGAGCCGAGCGTTGTCACCCCAGGCCCTACACCCTAAACTCCGAGATGCAGGGTCTGAGGTTTCGGACCCGTCAGACTCTCTTTTGGGTCAGGTGTTCCCCACGGCCTTCCATGAGCACAATGAGAACATGCTGGCCTAAGCCTGAGTGTCCGCAATGGCGGCCACCGCTAGCAAGGCGTTGTCCCAGCTGAGAAGCCTCTCCGCCTCCCCCGCTGTGAGGTCTGCGCGCCCACTGGCAGTGGGAAGACCAACGTGGCCATGCTCACGATCCTGAATGTCATGAACCAGTTCCGGTTGAAGGTGCTTTCTTCCGTGCTTTCTTAAGTGCTTGGGGGCATGAGATGGCATGAGGCCGCTCTTGGGAGATCAGATGCCTTGCGTAGGACGGATCCTTCGACCTGGCGGGCTTCAAGATTGTCTACATTGCGCCCATGAAGGCGTTTGGGGTCTTGGGTTTAGGGTGTGAGGGGGGGGGGGGGGGGGGGGGGGGGGCGATCTCGGATCATGGAAGATGAGGGGTGTGAGGCGGTGTGAGGCTTTGCTGGGAGCTTCGAGTTTTTGGCACTTGTGGGGAGAGGGGGTTCAATGAGAAGCTCAGCGCGCACCTCTTCGGTGTGCATGAGAAGGATCTGAAGGTTAAAAGGACTGTATGGGCTGTTGCCCAGGTTGATTGCCTGAGGTAGATGAGACAATGTCTTTCCGGGTAAAGAATCAAACCCGGGTTCGAAACTCGCGGAGACTGTCCGGACAGTTCAGGAGCAGAGCAACCAGGGATGGGCAGTGATCTCCGTCACCTTTCAGACATACTCCCAATCGTTCCTCTTGCGCCTTGTCGGTTTCGTGCATGTACAATCCTATGCATGTGCACA
Organism: Symbiodinium natans; assembly: GCA_905221605.1. Lineage (NCBI taxonomy): Eukaryota > Dinophyceae > Suessiales > Symbiodiniaceae > Symbiodinium > Symbiodinium natans. The sequence continues at coordinate 369,615 of CAJNDS010002287.1, forward strand.
TAGACACGACCTCTCGACATGATCATTTGTAGTCCTTCCTACTGTCTGAAGTTCCCTTTTCTCAAAAAGGTTACGATGCGGAAAGCTACCCTGCTTTCATACTTGAACAAGGGACCATCTCCATACGAAGTAAGGTAGAGGCAATGCGCACCAAAGCTCTGCTCCAGGCACTGGTGCAGGAGGTGGTCCAGAGTTTCACACAGCGCTTGGAGAAAGCCTACGGGGCCGGGACCTTTGGAGCGCCTTTCGGGGAGCTGTTCAGTTTAGCCGAGAGCTTGAGAGCTTGGTCGTTGGGGGGCAGTTTTTGTGCAATCGCTCGTAGGTCAAAGCCACCCTAGTCCTAGGTCACAATCCGCGAGCTCAGTGGTGACGTCAACCTCACGAAGGCCAGGGCGATCCAGCGTGCTGCGTTTCCCGTCTGGGCCGCTTCGTGGGCTCTTCGGGATCTTCGAGAAAAATCTTAAGAGAAAAGCCTTCGGCCCTGACCAAGGCACAGATAGATGAGACGCAGATCATCGTTACCACGCCCGAGAAGCGGCACTCTCAGTGGCACGCGGACTTTTGCTACATAGCTCTTGGTGTACGGTTGCTCTTCAGGTTTATGTTCGGGATGCGCTGCGAAACCTTGTGCATCTTGCTGATGGTTCTTTCAACATCGCAGTGGCACCGAGCTCCTGCTGCCACGAATCACTGCTATTGTCCACCTTTCCAGGTGGGACATCATCACGCGCAAGGCGGGCGACCAGCGTGCAGCCCTTAAACATGCAGGGGACCGCGCCTTGCGCTTCTGGGCGAAGCCTAAAGATCTCTGGCACAGAGCTGGTGCTTGCATCCAGAGCTTCCGTCATCCTAATGACCAATTTCCAGGATCCGGAGTGGTCCGGGGCTCTCTCGCTCTCTTATCTTAACCGGGTGGCTTCCTCTCCATCCTGATTTCACTCCCTCCCAAGCTCTCTGTCTCCATCCCTCACAAACTCAATGCGGCGCGGGCAACGCGCAAGTGCCCTGTGTGACCTTGTCCGTTGAATGGTTTTTCTCTCTCGTCCAGCATTTAGACTGGCGGGTTCCTCGTCCAAATTTCAGTCTTCTCTCGGCAGAACTTGGTGTCCTTCGAGGTGCTGGCCCGTCGGAGAATGGAGTGCACAGCTCGCCTGTGCGTAGCGTAGGTCTCGATGCCGAATTGCTTTACATCCTTCACATTCTTGTAGATGCCTCACTCAATTGAGTCCTGTAGAACACTTTTGCCATCGATGGCTGAGTGCTCATGTTGCAGAAGCTTTTGGACACCCGGGAGCAACCTTTCTCGAACCGTCTTTAATTTACAGCTGTCCCAACTGAGGTGCATATACGCAGCTCGTGCGCCTCGTCATCATCGACGAGCCCGACCCCTGGTAACTGCAGCATCTACGTGAGACAGTTCTTCGCAAAGCCCTGAAATTGCCGTACGTTATCTAGGCATGATCAGCGAAGCGTGGAGTCAGGATTGCACGAGTGTTAACCCGTTGGCCGTTATATGCCTTGAGACCTTCATGGAGGATGTGCGAAATGACCGGAATCTTCAGTCGTATCCTGCGAACAGCATCCCAAAAGCTCAAGGCCCAGAACTACCCCCACTTGCGCCTGGATGCTGAGAGACAAGAGTGCCAGAAACCCCTGGAAGCCAAAGCCAGAAGACCGCCGGAACTCCCAGACTTCGGAGTGAAAGGGGGTCGCCCGCCCTCCGTAGCCTTGTGCAGGATCCACTTGCTCCACGACAGCCGTGGACCGGTGCTCGAGGCGATCGTGGCCCGAACCATCCGGCAAATCGAGACCACTCAGGACATCGGGAGGTTTTTCGAGGTTTGGGAGAGTTCAGGGTTCTCGGTGAGGTCTTTTCAGGGGTCCCGGAGTTGAAGTCCAAAGATCGAATGAAGGCAGAAGTTCAGCAGAGGAAGTGTCAGGGCTTTTGGAGAGTTTTTTGGGAGAGTTCCCTCCTCCAAGGAGCACATCCGGCTCGTCGGCCTGTCGGCGACGCTGCCCAACTATGAAGACGTTGCCATCTTCCTGCGGGTTCCCGGCCTGCACGCAGCTAGGGTTTAGGGTTTAGGGTTTCGGGTTTAGGGGTTCCCAAAGTCTCGGAAACCGAACATCAGCGCTCGCGCAAGGGGGGGGGGGGGGGCAAGTCTCGGCAAGTCTCCGAGGCCCCGGTGGCGAGACCCTTTAGGCTGCGTATCGCAGTTCCTATTCTGTGGTCTCATGGGATCATTGCATGACTTACACTTTGTAGGAGTTGCTGCAAGACATCGGGAAAGAGCGTTTAACGCGATAGCTTCTGCGTGTCGTGTCGGTCCGTGGGGTCTTGGCTCAGGAGCCTGTCTCTTTGCACATTCTTTCTTCAATACCTTCTTGGGCACAGAGGGTTTTCGAATCTTCGAACGACCATCCCTGTTGAGAGAGACGGGTCTCCGACGTTTGGAGTGCAGGTTAACCCAGAGAAGGGCCTTCACTACTTTGGGAATCACTACCGGCCGGTGCCCTTGGAGCAGACCTACATTGGCCCGGGCCTTGAGTTGGATTCGAAGATTTTGAGGCAGTTCGAGCAGGAATCCACCAGCAAAAGAACTTGGTCAAACGTGTCGAGACCAGATCTGCGTGGTGTTCTGTTCCTGGTGTTGCTGCAGACTGTGGAATTTTTTTTGGCACATCTTCACACTCCGGTACATAGGAGACCCGGCTTTGAAGGCTTTCTGACCTTTGAGGTGTCACGGACAAGAAGGCCATCAAGCGGTTCAACACCATGAATGAGGCGTGGGGCACCGCCCTTTCCCCCCCCGTTCCCCAGTGCTGACGACCCTGCCCTTACGAAGTGTTGGGCATCTAGGGGCATTGCATTTCCTTCTTAAGGATTCGTACGCTCCTCCACAGCCCTCGGTTCCTGCCTCGTTCGCTGGCAGTGCTCATCGCAGGTGTGCTATGAGAAGCTGATGGAGAACGCCGGAAAGAATCAGGCGCTGGGAACCAGCGAATCTCAAGAGCCTGCTTTGAGACAGTTGCTCTTGCGCCATCAGCCATAAGTGTCTGTTGTTTGTGCCAGGTTCTCATCTTCGTCCATTCCCGCAAGGAGACAGTCAAGACGGCCTAAGCCTCGTGAGATTCAAAGGCCGTGGTGGTTGTAACTGTAGATTCTCGGCGAACGGGTCTTTGTATCAAGCCGAGTTTTTTGGGCTTCAGTTGGCGCCGAGAAGGATGAAGGCCACAGACCTCAAGGTCCCCGACTTCCGAGGCGCAGACCCTGCGAGACCTGGCGATGCAAAACGTGTCTCGGCCCGGGGGTGGAGATTTGGGCGGGGTCCTTGTTGAGTCCTTCCAAGGGCCCTGAAGCATCTGAGGCTGACAGGCAAGTTAGACTCGAGGTATCCGGACCCTGAAAACCAAGCAGCCCTGGCACCGTGCAGCAGATCCCGCAGCCAAGGACACCCTGGCCAAGTTCTTGCAGGAGGATTCAGCATCCCGAGAGATTTTGCAGACAGAGGCAGGTCTGACCGATGCCTTTGTTTAATCCTGGGCGCAATGGCTCCGATGTCATAACAATAATAAGAATAACCACAATGACAATGCTACGAAAAGAATAATATTAGTAATGCACACAATAATACCACTACCAATAACAACAAGAAGAATCAGAATCAGAATAGTAATAATAATGACAACAGAAGAATCTGGTGCCGCCGAAGGCTCAGCAGATGAAGACGCCAGAGGCAAGGTGTGCGAGGGCGTGCCTCCAGCAAGACAGGTGAACGTCCCGAAATCCAGATTCCAACGCCATTTGCATTTCATTTCGTGCTGAAAACTGCCCTGAGCCCTAAACCCTAAACCCTAACCCCTAAACCCTAAAACCTAAACCCTAAATACCTCTAGGGAGTCCTCTCACCTCTTTCACCAGATTTCCATCCTGGGAGGTGCAGGACCTGCTGCCCTACGGCTTCGCCGTGCACCACGCCGGACTTCCGAGGGCCGACAGAAAGCTGGTGGAGGTGCTCCGAGAGGGTTTAGGGTTTAGGGTTTAGGGTTTAGGGTTTAGGGCTTAGGGCTTAGGGTTTAGGGTTTAGGGTTTCGGGTAATCGAGGGCACATGCTGGCGGCTTTGTGGAGTTGGTCCAGGGACTTCTTTGTTGTAGTGAGCTAGGAATCCTCAAAATGATGCTCGGGTAGTGCCCCGGGGTTTGGCTTCGCGTCCCTTCTCCACAGCGCGGAACAGGACTTGTACGCCGATCGCCACATCCAAGTCCTCGTGTCCACAGCCACCCTGGCGTGGGGTGGGCGACCCAGTGTTCCTTTAAATTCGATTGCTCAGTTTGGGGTTTGGGGGCTATCGTTTAGGGCTTAGGGTTTCGGGTTACTCCCTTCAGGCCCTCAAGCAACTATGCTTGGCCAACAGGGCATCTCACAAGGTGATTGGGTTGTGACCAGAGATGCCTAAGGCGTCAACTTGCCTGCCCACACGGTGATCATCAAGGGCACACAGGCCCAATGGTAGGGAGAAGGGTCTGCGATGGTGAACTCACATGAATTGTTACAGAGTGCCGGAATGACTTGGGTGCTGCCGCTTCTATTCCCAAACACCACGTTCCAAACCTACTAAGCCGCAGGGAGTCGAATCAGAGGCCACAACAACGCAGTTCGTTCTTTTTGGGAACCGTGAGTAGCAGTAGCAGAAGCCCCAGCGGCAGATGTAGCGGCCATTTCAGTCAAAGTCACAGTCGAAGCAGAGCCTCCCAGCTGATCCTCATGATGCTCGAGTTCGGCACAAAGCCCAGCTGATGCTCGTGATGCTCGTGTTCGGGGGTTCGCCTGCGGCACAAGGGCTCAAAGCCTCCCAGCTGATGCTCATGATGCTCGCGTTTTGGGGCTTCGCTTCCGGCACAAGGCCCAGCTGATGCTCGTGATGCTCGTGTTCGGGGGGTCGCTTGCGGCACAAGGGCTCAAAGCCTCCCAGCTGATGCTCATGATGCTCGCGTTTTGGGGGTTCGCTTCCGGCACAAGGCCCAGCTGATGCTCATGATGCTCGTGTTCGGGGGGTCGCTTGCGGCACAAGGGCTCAAAGCCTCCCAGCTGATGCTCATGATGCTCGCGTTTTGGGGGTTCGCTTCCGGCACAAGGCCCAGCTGATGCTCGTGATGCTCGTGTTCGGGGGGTCGCTTGCGGCACAAGGGCTCAGAGCCTCCCAGCTGATGCTCATGATGCTCGCGTTTTGGGGGTTCGCTTCCGGCACAAGGCCCAGCTGATGCTCATGATGCTCGTGTTCGGGGGGTCGCTTGCGGCACTAGGGCTCAGAGCCTCCCAGCTGATGCTCATGATGCTCGCGTTTTGGGGGTTCGCTTCCGGCACAAGGCCCAGCTGATGCTCATGATGCTCGCGTTTTGGGGGTTCGCTTCCGGCACAAGGCCCAGCTGATGCTCGTGATGCTCGTGTTCGGGGGGTCGCTTGCGGCACAAGGGCTCAAAGCCTCCCAGCTGATGCTCATGATGCTCACGTTTTGGGGGTTCGCTTCCGGCACAAGGCCCAGCTGATGCTCATGATGCTCGTGTTCGGGGGGTCGCTTGCGGCACAAGGGCTCAGAGCCTCCCAGCTGATGCTCATGATGCTCGCGTTTTGGGGGTTCGCTTCCGGCACAAGGCCCAGCTGATGCTCATGATGCTCGCTTACGGGGGTTCGCCTGCGGCACAAGGGCTCAGAGCCTCCCAGCTGATGCTCATGATGCTCGCGTTTTGGGGGTTCGCTTCCGGCACAAGGCCCAGCTGATGCTCGTGATGCTCGTGTTCGGGGGGTCGCTTGCGGCACAAGGGCTCAGAGCCTCCCAGCTAATGCTCATGATGCTCGCGTTTTGGGGGTTCGCTTCCGGCACAAGGCCCAGCTGATGCTCATGATGCTCGTGTTCGGGGGGTCGCTTGCGGCACAAGGGCTCAAAGCCTCCCAGCTGATGCTCATGATGCTCGCGTTTTGGGGGTTCCCTTGCGGCACAAGGCCCAGCTGATGCTCGTGATGCTCGCTTTCGGGGGCACAAGGGCTCAGAGCCTCCCAGCTGATGCTCATAATGCTCGCGTTTTGGGGGTTCGCTTCCGGCACAAGGCCCCTCGCGTTTTGGGGGTTCGCTTCCGGCACAAGGCCCAGCTGATGCTCATGATGCTCGTGTTCGGGGGTCGCTTGCGGCACAAGGGCTCAAAGCCTCCCAGCTGATGCTCATGATGCTCGCGTTTTGGGGGTTCGCTTCCGGCACAAGGCCCAGCTCATGCTCGTGATGCTCGTGTTCGGGGGTTCGCCTGCGGCACAAGGGCTCAAAGCCTCCCAGCTGATGCTCATGATGCTCGCGTTTTGGGGTTCGCTTCCGGCACAAGGCCCAGCTGATGCTCGTGATGCTCGTGTTCGGGGGTTCGCCTGCGGCACAAGGGCTCAGAGCCTCCCAGCTGATGCTCATGATGCTCGCGTTTTGGGGGTTCGCTTCCGGCACAAGGCCCAGCTGATGCTCATGATGCTCGTGTTCGGGGGTTCGCCTGCGGCACAAGGGCACAAAGCCTCCCAGCTGATGCTCATGATGCTCGCGTTTTGGGGGTTTCCTTCCGGCACAAGGCCCAGCTGATGCTCGTGATGCTCACGTTTTGGGGGTTCGCCTGCGGCACAAGGGCTCAAAGCCTCCCAGCTGATGCTCATGATGCTTGCGTTTTGGGGGTTCGCTTCCGGCACAAGGCCCAGCTGATGCTCATGATGCTCGTGTTCGGGGGTTCGCCTGCGACACAAGGGTTCAAAGCCCCCCAGCTGATGCTCATGATGCTCGCGTTTTGGGGGTTCGCTTCCGGCACAAGGCCCAGCTGATGCTCATGATGCTTGTGTTTGGGGGTTCGCCTGCGGCACAAGGGCTCAAAGCCTCCCAGCTGATGCTCATGATGCTCGCGTTTTGGGGGTTCGCTTCCGGCACAAGGCCCAGCTGATGCTCATGATGCTCGTGTTCGGGGGTTCGCCTGCGGCACAAGGGCTCAAAGCCTCCAGCTGATGCTCATGATGCTCGCGTTTTGGGGGTTCGCTTCCGGCACAAGGCCCAGCTGATGCTCATGATGCTCGTGTTCGGGGATTCGCCTGCGGCACAAGGGCTCAAAGCCTCCCAGCTGATGCTCATGATGCTCGAGTTTTGGGGGTTCGCTTCCGGCACAAGGCCCAGCTGATGCTCATGATGCTCGCTTTCGGGGGGTTCGCCTGCGGCACAAGGGCTCAAAGCCTCCCAGCTGATGCTCATGATTCTCGCGTTTTGGGGGTTCGCTTCCGGCACAAGGCCCAGCTGATGCTCATGATGCTCGTGTTCGGGGGTTCGCCTGCGGCACAAGGGCGGCTTCGCTTCCGGCACAAGGCCATGCTCGCTTTCGGCACAAGGCCCAGCTGATGCTCATGATGCTCGCGTTTTGGGGGTTCGCTTCCGGCACAAGGCCCAGCTGATGCTCATGATGCTCGCTTTCGGGGGGTCGCTTGCGGCACAAGGGCTCAGAGCCTCCCAGCTGATGCTCATGATGCTCGCGTTTTGGGGGTTCGCTTCCGGCACAAGGCCCAGCTGATGCTCATGATGCTCGCTTTCGGGGGGTCGCTTGCGGCACAAGGGCTCAGAACCTCCCAGCTGATGCTCATGATGCTCGCGTTTTGGGGGTTGTCTTCCGGCACAAGGCCCAGCTGATGCTCGTGATGCTCGTGTTCGGGGGTTCGCCTGCGGCACAAGGGCTCAAAGCCTCCCAGCTGATGCTCATGATGCTCGCGTTTTGGGGGTTCGCTTCCGGCACAAGGCCCAGCTGATGCTCATCATGCTCGTGTTCGGGGGTCGCTTGCGGCACAAGGGCTCAAAGCCTCCCAGCTGATGCTCATGATGCTCGCGTTTTGGGGGTTCGCTTCCGGCAGAAAGGCCCAGCTGATGCTCGTGATGCTCGTGTTCGGGGGTTCGCCTGCGGCACAAGGGCTCAAAGCCTCCCAGCTGATGCTCATGATGCTCGCGTTTTGGGGGTTCGCTTCCGGCACAAGGCCCAGCTGATGCTCATGATGCTCGTGTTCGGGGGTCGCTTGCGGCACAAGGGCTCCAAGCCTCCCAGCTGATGCTCATGATGCTCGCGTTTTGGGGGTTCGCTTCCGGCACAAAGGCCCAGCTGATGCTCGTGATGCTCGTGTTCGGGGGTTCGCCTGCGGCACAAGGGCTCAAAGCCTCCCAGCTGATGCTCATGATGCTCGCGTTTTGGGGTTCGCTTCCGGCACAAGGCCCAGCTGATGCTCGTGATGCTCGTGTTCGGGGGTTCGCCTGCGGCACAAGGGCTCAAAGCCTCCCAGCTGATGCTCATGATGCTCGCGTTTTGGGGGTTCGCTTCCGGGACAAGGCCCAGCTGATGCTCGTGATGCTCGTGTTCGGGGGTTCGTCTGCGGCACACGGGCTCAAAGCCTCCCAGCTGATGCTCATGATGCTCGCGTTTTGGGGGTTTCCTTCCGGCACAAGGCCCAGCTGATGCTCATGATGCTCGCGTTTTGGGGGTTCCCCTGCGGCACAAGGGCTCAAAGCCTCCCAGCTGATGCTCATGATGCTTGCGTTTTGGGGGTTCGCTTCCGGCACAAGGCCCAGCTGATTCGTGTTCGGGGGTTCGCCTGCGGCACAAGGGCTCAAAGCCTCCCAGCTGATGCTCATGATGCTCGCGTTGTGGGGGTTCGCTTCCGGCACAAGGCCCAGCTGATGCTCATGATGCTCGTGTTCGGGGGTTCGCCTGCGGCACAAGGGCTCAAAGCCTCCCAGCTGATGCTCATGATGCTCGCGTTTTGGGGGTTCGCTTCCGGCACAAGGCCCAGCTGATGCTCATGATGCTCGCTTTCGGGGGTTCGCCTGCGGCACAAGGGCGCAAAGCCTCCCAGCTGATGCTCATGATTCTCGCGTTTTGGGGGTTCGCTTCCGGCACAAGGCCCAGCTGATGCTCATGATGCTCGTGTTCGGGGGTTCGCCTGCGGCACAAGGGCGGGTTCGCTTCCGGCACAAGGCCATGCTCGCTTTCGGGGGGTCGCTTGCGGCACAAGGGCTCAGAGCCTCCCAGCTGATGCTCATGATGCTCGCGTTTTGGGGGTTCGCTTCCGGCACAAGGCCCAGCTGATGCTCATGATGCTCGCGTTTTGGGGGTTTGCTTCCGGCACAAGGCCCAGCTGATGCTCATGATGCTCGCTTTCGGGGAGTCGCTTGCGGCACAAGGGCTCAGAGCCTCCCAGCTGATGCTCATGATGCTCGCGTATTGGGGGTTCGCTTCCGGAACAAGGCCCAGCTGATGCTCATGATGCTCGCGTTTTGGGGGTTCGCTTCCGGCACAAGGCCCAGCTGATGCTCATGATGCTCGCTTTCGGGGGGTCGCTTGCGGCACAAGGGCTCAGAGCCTCCCAGCTGATGCTCATGATGCTCGCGTTTTGGGGGTTCGCTTCCGGCACAAGGCCCAGCTGATGCTCATGATGCTGGCTTTCGGGGGGTCGCTTGCGACACAAGTGCTCATGATGCTCGCGTTTTGGGGGTTCGCTTCCGGCACAAAGGCCCAGCTGATGCTCGTGATGCTCGTGTTCGGGGGTTCGCCTGCGGCACAAGGGCTCAGAGCCTCCCAGCTGATGCTCATGATGCTCGCGTTTTGGGGGTTCGCTTCCGGCACAAGGCCCAGCTGATGCTCATGATGCTCGCTTTCGGGAGGTCGCTTGCGGCACAAGGGCTCAGAGCCTCCCAGCTGATGCTCATGATGCTCGCGTTTTGGGGGTTCGCTTCCGGCACAAGGCCCAGCTGATGCTCGTGATGCTCGCTTTCGGGGCATCTTGCGGCAGAGCCTCCCAGCTGATGCTCATGATGCTCGCGTTTGGGGGGTTCGCTTCCGGCACAAGGCCCAGCTGATGCTCATGATGCTCGCTTTCGGGGGTCTTGCGGCACAAGGGCTCAGAGCCTCCCAGCTGATGCTCATGATGCTCGCGTTTTGGGGGTTCGCTTCCGGCACAAGGCGCAGCTGATGCTCATGATGCTTTCTTTCGGGGGGTCGCTTGCGGCACAAGGGCTCAGAGTCTCCCAGCTGATGCTCATGATGCTCGCGTTTTGGGGGTTCGCTTCCGGCACAAGGCCCAGCTGATGCTCATGATGCTCGCTTTCGGGGGGTCGCTTGCGGCACAAGGGCTCAGAGCCTCCCAGCTGATGCTCATGATGCTCGCGTTTTGGGGGTTCGCTTCCGGATGCTCGCTATCGGACAAGGGCTCAGAGCCTCCCAGCTGATGCTCATGATGCTCGCGTTTTGGGGGTTCGCTTCCGGCACAAGGCCCAGCTGATGCTCATGATGCTCGCTTTCGGGGGCTCGCTTGCGGCACAAGGGCTCAGAGCCCCCCAGCTGATGCTCATGATGCTCGCGTTTTGGAGGTTCGCTTCCGGCACAAGGCCCAGCTGATGCTCATGATGCTCGCTTTCGGTGGGGTCGCTTGCGGCACAAGGGCTCAGAGCCTCCCAGCTGATGCTCATGATGCTCGCGTTTGGGGGTTCGCTTCCGGCCCAAGGCCCAGCTGATGCTCATGATGCTCGCGTTTTGGGGGTTTGCTTCCGGCACAAGGCCCAGCTGATGCTGATGATGCTCGCTTTCGGGGGCTCGCTTGCGGCACAAGGGCTCAGAGCCTCCCAGCTGATGCTCATGATGCTCGCGTTTTGGGGGTTCGTTTCCGGCACAAGGCCCAGCTGATGCTCATGATGCTCGCTTTCGGGGGGTCGCTTGCGGCACAAGGGCTCAGAGCCTCCCAGCTGATCATGATGCTCGCGTTTTGGGGGTTCGCTTCCGGCACAAGGCCCAGCTGATGCTCATGATGCTCGCTTTCGGTGGGGTCGCTTGCAGCACAAGGGCTCAGAGCCTCCCAGCTGATGCTCATGATGCTCGCGTTTGGGGGTTCGCTTCCGGCACAAGGCCCAGCTGATGCTCATGATGCTCGCGTTTTGGGGGTTTGCTTCCGGCACAAGGCCCAGCTGATGCTGATGATGCTCGCTTTCGGGGGGTCGCTTGCGGCACAAGGGCTCAGAGCCTCCCAGCTGATGCTCATGATGCTCGCGTTTTGGGGGTTCGCTTCCGGCACAAGGCCCAGCTGATGCTCATGATGCTCGCTTTCGGGGGTTCACTTGCGGCACAAGGGCTCAGAGCCTCCCAGCTGATGCTCCTGATGCTCCCGTTTTGGGGGCTGATGCTCATGATGCTCGCTTTCGGGGGGGTCGCTTGCGGCACAGGGGCTCAGCTTCTCGTCCTCCTGCTTGTCGTTCTTCTCCTCGTCCGCTTCATCCTGTCCTTAGACCGGCAGATGTGGTAGCGCTGGTAATTCGTGGTCCCCTGACTACTTTAAGACCTTCTCAAATTCAACACCGCATCAGTGGGATTGTTTCACTGACAGTCGATGCAGTGCCTTAAAAGGGGGTACGGGGCCACGGGGGTGAAAGGATAGCTCGTCGCGGTAAGTCCTTTTGGGATCCTTTTAGGAGTGCTAGCGGCCAGCTCAACTCTATGCCATTATGCAGCGCTCTTCTCTGCCAGGTCTACAACCCTCAGAAGGGCCAGTGGGACGAGCTGTCTCCCATGGACATGAAGCTTTGCTGCGCAGCTGGGGAAACTGCAGAAGATGGCCTAGATTGCAGGATTGCTTTGATGGCGACGGGTACTGTTGATGATAAGCTGAGATGGTTCAGGACACTTGGAATTTGTGGCCGAGTCATATGGGAATTTGGAGCAACGGAGTAGCTGAAGGGAGTTTTGGCTCCCTCTGGGTTGTCGCTGTATGGAAACTGAGGATGCAGATGCTGGGTAGGTCGGGCCGACCACAGTACGACAAGACGGGCCACGGCATCGTGATCACGCAGCACAGCGAGCTTCAGAGCCTTGGACCTGAGAGCCCATGGGATCCTCTAGATGCCTCGAGGTGCCTCAAAAACTGCCTCGAAGTCGCAATCTTAACGCCCGTCTACGCTTAGGGAGGAACCCACATGGCTCGCACACGCCTCTCACGGCACGGCAGCATCGTGTAGCATCGTGTAGCTCTGAGCCGAGGTATTACTTGTCGCTGATGAATCAGCAGCTGCCGATTGAGTCACAGGCCGGGTTCCGGCTGGGATGGGTTCCGGGTATCTGCGAGAGTGTCGTGGCTTGGAAACACTGCAAGTTTGGAGAACTTGCCAAGCAAGGAGCCCTCCTAAGGAGTTTTATCAGGGGAGTAGAGAAGCCCGAAGCTGCTGAGAGGTGCTCAGCATCCTGCCGGACATGGTGAATGCTGAGCTGGTGCTGGGAACCATCCAGACGCGGCAGGCCTTGGACCAAGCAAGCCACCACCACCACCTGATCACAAATTCAGGCTGCTAGCAAACCCATGTGGCGGGAGGAACTAAATGGAGAAGAAAGCAGGGTTTTGCCGGGTCAGCGGTCTTGACCACTCCGACCAGCGACTTTGGTCAGTGTTCTCTGAGCTTTTCAGGGATCCAGGGATCCTGCGCCCCCTCACTCGCGAAGAGAGCGAAACCACAACCCATGACCTGCACATCTTCTTAGCCAAGAAGAGAGCTCTCTCTGAGTTGTCTGAGTTGAGAGGATGCTGTGAATTGGCTGGGCTACACCTACCTCTATGCGCCTGCCTGAGAAGTGCCCTTTCGACGCCACTCCATTGTACTCCATAGGCCTACTGGTACTGCTGCAAGGAGTTTGTGTACGTTGGTTCATGGCTTCGGAGCTCTCTGCAGTTGTGAATGCAGAAGGTGCCAGTACGTAAAAGACCCGGACCCCTCTCCTTGGACCTTGCAGTCTGGGAGCCCTCAGCACCACACCGTCTTTGGCACGTTACAGCTGGCGGGCTGTAGGGGGGGAAGCGGGGGTGGAGGGCTCATTCAGGATTGCTGCATGCCCCGATGGCATAGACGCATGAATTTCCACTACTTCCCAACACGTGCTCTGAGACCCGAGGTGCGAATGATGCGTGCTCCCAGGTGCGGGGAAGATGTCGGGGCATGTGCCTGGGAGCATGAGTCTAGACTGAGTCCCCGGGTCCCCTTCTACACACTCTTACACACAAGGGGGGGCTTTAACTGAGGCGTCACGGGCCTGAGGTGCAACCCTGTTGCTGCTCCCAAGTGTGCCTTGTGCGAGGCTCTATGGCATCTCCCCGGATGAGGCCGAGGAGGATCGGTTGCTGGAGCAGAGGCGAGTGGATCTGGCCCCGCTCCCAGTCGATGTCCTGAAAGGGCCCATCAACAGCTGCCGCTTTCTTGACCTATAGAAGATCTTAAAAGAACAAGTTTTGCCTCCTCACCTCACGGGCCTGAGAAGCCAAGGAGTGCCAGAGTTTTGAGTTTTTTCGCATGTGCTCAGATCCACAGCGCCTTAACCTTGCTGGACAAGAACAACCTGATCAAGTACGACAAGCGCACGGGCCAGGTGCAGGCCGCGGCGTGTGCAGCGCTGGGTGTGTCAATGTTGTCGGTGTGAGGCACGGGCCTGTAGGTTCCACTTAGGAGAGTTGGGGGTTTACGAAATTAGGGCGCCCCCAATATAGATCCCCACATAGTAGGATCTCCTTACCATAAGGAACCCGAAAAGGTACCCTCTATTTTCGGAAACTGCCAGTTGGGGAAGCTCAGAGAGGGCGGGCCACTTGTTTTTTCCCCGCAAAGACGTTCCATATGTGATCCTCGAAGACGCCAAGCCTCTAAACCCCGGCAAAGAGCTGCAGGTCACGGCCCTCGGGCGTGTCGCAAGCGCGGCCGACATGCTTGACTAGACAGGGCTGAAGTCAGCATGTTCTGTCTGCTGATGCTTTGACTTCGAAAGATGACAGGCCACTACTACATTCAGCACCCATCCATCGCCACCTACAACGACCATTTGCGGCCGATGATGTCTGACATCGAGCTGCTGCGTCTTTTCTCGCTGTCTCACGAGCCAGGGACTCGGGCTGAAGCGTTGTACTGCCAGTTCAACGCTGGGGCAAGTCCTTCTGTGGAAACTGTTCATGCTGTGGCCCCTGTAAGGTGGTTCGTGTCTGGTAGAGGGAAGAGCTCGTGCGTCGAGCGCACGCGTCGCCCAAGTGATGATGCTAGGGGGGCTTCTCTTCAGGTTCAAGTACATCCCGGTGAGAGAGGAGGAGAAGGTGGAAATGCGGAACCGGCCAGTTTGACATTCGGTGCAGGAGTTAAGTCTAATTGCAAAGCGCGTTGTTCAAAATTACAACAGTTGAGCCATAAGCTTATGCCCTCTGCCAGGCAGAAGCTGGTGGAGCGCGTGCCAGTTCCTGTGAAGGGCAGCACAGACGAACCTTCCAGCAAGGTCAATGTGCTACTCCAGGCGGCACTGAGAGTGACTTGTGAGGGGCAGGAGGGGAAAGCGAATAAAAAAGCCACGAAGTCTGAATCTTGTGCCGGGCAGCTTCTGGCTTTGCCTCGCCAAGTACAATTTCTTCGACACAGGGCTGCTGAGTGGGTGCCGCAGCCTGGCAAAGGCCTACATCTCGAAGCTGAAGTTGGAGGGCTTCGCGCTGATGTCCGACATGGTCTACGCCACCCACCCTGTAGAAATCAAAGTTCTTGACGTTGCTGCATGCTTTGAGGTGTATCATGGTGTATCGGGACTCCCACTCCTGAGCTTGGACGCCCTTGGACCTGGCTACAGGTAGATGTCCTCAGCTTTCTTGTTGCCCAGGTCCAGCAGTCGGCGGGCCGAATCATGCGCGCCATCTTCGAGATCTGCTTGCGGCGAGGCCTCCGGTGGTGGGTGGAGCTGAGTTCTTGTGAGCCGAAACCTGCGCCCCTAAACCCAAAACGCCCTGAACCCTAAGAATGGGCCAAACCCCACACTCAGCTCATCACCCGAAACGTTTGGGTCAAGCCGTGAAGTCCTTTTGTTGAAGGTAAACATAAGATCAAAGGAGCCCCTCTCCCTCTCAAGAGAATAAGAAAGAACACCAGCTAGGCTGGGCCGCCTTGGCTCTCAGGGCCCTGAACTGGCCGCAGCCTCACTTCACTTTCACACTGGGAGTTGAAGGTTTTTTATACGAGACTTTCTTAGACGCTCTGGCGCTTCGGCTCTTTCGCTTTCAATTAGGTGGGATGCAGCGAGGGAAAGGGAGGGAGAAACTCCCTTGTGGGTTGAGGTGCAAGATGATCGACAAGAGGATGTGGGCAAGCCAGACGCCCCTGAGACACTTCAAGGCGCGGGCTCCGCGGGTTTGTCAGGGGGTTTCAACTGGTGAACTCGAAGTTCGAAGATGACTCAGACACCCCTTGAATGAAACGAGGAGTTGTGTTCAGGAGACTCTGATTCGGCATGCGCGGCCCCATCTTTGCTAGGTGGCTCCTGCAAAAGCTTTTCTAGGGCCAAATCCTGCCTTGTGCTCTTGTGCTCGTTTGACCAGGGCCTGGCCGAGGATATCCTCAGGAAGGTGGAGAAGAAGGCGCCCCCGGGCCTGCAAAAAACAGCACTAGCAGTGTACTGAGTAGGTGCCTGCGCGGGTCTGAGCTCGTTCCAGGGGGCGCGCGCCTTTCGCAATCGTGCGTGACGTAACGCATGTAGCAAGCAGCATTCGCTCTAAACATGTTGTTACACCTCTTGTCGCAGCACGAGTTGCATGGGGGCCACTGCAATTACTATCCCCCTCCCCTGCCCATATCCCAATCAAGCAATGAACAATGTTGTGATAGTGGCATGGAGAGAAAGAACTCCACAGGATGAAATGGGCTCATGGGGGACGCATCCCACACCATGAGCCCCGACTCAGATTGTCGGAAATCCATGTTGCCCGTATTCTACAAGGTAAGCAGATCACTTGCAGCTTGCATGCGCTTCATTTTTCCGCACGAATGACACGGTGTCGCCCGAGTTTCGCGTCTAGATGGGGTGGCGGTGCGCTTCTGCGCGATTTTAGCCCACCCAGCGTCGCAGACAAGCAGGCGAAGGAGGCGAATGATTCAGTCAGCAGGGCAGCGCCAAAGCATAGTTCATCGTGCACGCAAATTACTATCCATGCCTGCCGAAAGCATGAACGCCTGAAGGACTTCGCATGGGAGCGCTACTACGACCTGTCGAGTGCAGAGATCGGAGAGCTGATCCGATTCCCGAAGATGGGTGATGGCCTTACAGTACCACTCAAAAGAACTCTTTGCACGTGTTCATTCAACAGCATGCCGTTCGGATCGTGATCAGCTGCGGAAAATAGTAGTTGCTACAGTTGCAAGTGGAGAACTTGCTGCGCTTGAACGTGTCCGCTTTGCCGAGCAAAAGTTGGGTAGAGTAGATGTAGAGATGGAGCTGCGCATGGCAGCTCCCTGATGTGCCGGGGTGTGCTGGGGCAAGCCACGAAGCACACGACATGCAAGCATGAAGAAATGAGAGCGAGTGCGAGTCCAGACACTCTACCGGAGAGCAATTCGAGGCAAGACGATCCACAAGCTTGTGCACCAGTTCCCCAAGCTGGACCTGAGCGCCTATGTGCAGCCAATTACACGCTTCTCGGCTTCACGCAGGGAATGACCGCTTCTTTTTGGGGGGGGTCGAAGCTTCTAGGGCACCTTCTGGCTGCTTGTGTGCCTGTTCTGAGATCTTTGGAATGCTCCAGCCCGGAGCGCTCAAAACCTCAAGGCCAAGATAAGTTTGGCAGCCACTTTTGGGCACTGAGTTCAGGGGAGGGAGGAAGGCTTTGGCTTTAGGGAGCCTAGAGCGACATTTTGGTGTTGTTGCGCCGCTCTTCTTCGCTGTCCTGCCCCCCCCCTTGAAGGAAAGCTCCCTTGCAATTCGAGGCTCCTGCCTCATGGTGGAGCTGACCATCACCCCCGACTTCCAGTGGGACCCCAAAGTACACGGCCGCGCCGAGCCTTTCTGGGTCTTCGTGGAGGCTTGTGAGTGGAGTGGATGTAGGCTTAGGACCCTGCCCTGAGCCTGATGGAGCCTCTACTTGCAGCATTGTCCATTTAGGGAGTTTAGGCCTGGCCTGAACCAGTCGATGTCGTACAGCACTGTCACTGTGCGCCACGAAGAAGGGCAACAGCGCTTGCACCGCCAGGTGGTTAGGACGCGTGAATTGCCTTTGATGTGATCTTGACAGCCCCCGATGCATGGCAGGATGTGAATGGCGAGCAGATCCTTCACCAGGAGATGTTCGTGCTGCAAGAGCGAGGTGCTGAGGAAGAGCATACGCTGAACTTCACTGTGCCTATCACAGAGCCGCTGCCGCCGCAGCAGCTCGGCTGACACAAGACTACACAGCCCGGAGGCACTTTCAGAGATGTGCGAAAGTGTGGTGTAGTTGATCATCGACTCATGAACCCATAGAGTTCTTACAAGAGTTGCACGTTTGCACTTGAGGGTGCATCTTGAGGTACTTCATTCGGGTCGTCTCCGACAGATGGATCAATGCACAGACGTTGCTGCCAGTGTCTTTCCGGCATTTGATCTTGCCGGACAAGTACCCGCCGCACACGGAGCTGCTTGACCTGCAGCCGCTGCCACTGACAGCCCTGCGATGCCCCGATGCAGAGAAGCTCTATGCCGCACAGGGGCTGAAGGTCTTCAACCCCATTCAGACTCAGACTTTCAGCATGCTCTATGCCAGCAACGACAACGTTCTGGTCTGCGCGCCCGCGGCGAGTGGCAAGATTATTTGTGCTGAGTTTGCCGTTCTCAAGATGCTGACCTCAGATGATCCTGCGGCTCGATGCCCTTAGCGCACAGCACTTTTGTCTCTTTTCTCTCCTGTGGCGCAGCGTGAAGGTTCAATGATGTCTGCAGGGTCCACAGTCTCAAAGTGGCCCCCCCCCCCAAGCTACAGGTCAAGCGCTGCGTCTACGTGGCACCCCACGCCTCCACCGCGCGGGAGCGCTTCAACGAGTGGTCTTTCAAGTTTGGCAAGACCATGGGCTACAAGGTCGGCTTCGGTCCAGGGCTCTACCCTCAACTCGCTTGTATAGGGCTCCATTATATGCCATCAAAGTTTGTAATCAAGTCGGTGAGTTCCTTCCTGCCCCCCGAATCATGGCTAGAGTGCAGTCTTTCTGCTTCCGGGTGCTCTCCCCAAAAGCCCCCGCAAGGGTTCCCTGAGTCCCCGGCCTGCAGACTCTCCTCTCCACAACTCTGCAACTCCAGAGCTCCAGGGTTTAGGGTTTAGGGTTTAGGGTTTGCCCAACTCCAAGAACTCCCCAATGATGCAATGTGCTGGAGAGGTCGCCGAGCTGCAGGGCGAGACCACCAGCGACGTCAAGATCTTAGAAGACTCCCACGCCGCCTGGGCTCAACAGACCCCCTGAACTCCTCGGTAGGGTTCAGGGTTTAGGGTTTAGGGTTTCGGGTTTAGGGTTTAGGGTTTAGGGTTTGGGGTTTAAGGGGTCCCCCTAATCCCCTATGAACAGGGTTTCGTGGATCAAACTCTGTGGGTGTGTGGAGAGTTCATACGCGCGATCATGAGCTCTAATACTCTTGGGTGTTTCCGTGGTCGGTGGTGTCTTTGGGACGCTCAGAGGGTGTACTCGGAGTTCATGTTGAACCCAGGGAAATCCAAATGGACCCCCCAAAAAAACACCATGTGGAGACGTGCAGCAGGTCATCATCACTACCCCAGAGAAGTGGGACTTGATCAGCCGAAGGTGGAAGACCCGGAAGAGCCTTGCTTGGTGGAAAAGTGTTGTATGTTTTGGTCGTATTGTGGACACCATAGAGTGTTGTGACACCAGAGACATCTCTGTCAATGAAACTGGAGGGAGCAACTTGCAAAGGCCAAGTGGTACTTAACTCAAGCGCAATCCTTGCTCTGAGGGTGAGGAAGCGGCCCCTCTTCAAGCTCCCATGGCCTGCCCTCAATAGCCCCCGCCTTTTTCGGGTTTAGGTTTAGGGTTTAGGGTTTAGGGTTTAGGGTTTAGGGTTTAGGGTTTAGGGTTTAGGGTTTAGGGTGCCGCTGAGGGGCACAAAATGGCACGAAACTTCCCATCCCTGAGTTCCTTCCAGGAGTGTGCAGGAGGTGCGGCTCTTTGTGGTGGATGAGCTGCACTTGCTGGACAGCGACGTGGGGCCCACACTGGAGGCGGTGGTCAGCCGCATGCGCTACATCTCCGTTCAGGCTCTCCATCAAATCATTCGGGGAACTTTAGGGTCGAAGAGTCGACTCATTGCATTTTAAGGTGTTGCATTTTGCCTAAAATTCCGGCGTCTACTTGGGGGATTTTTCTGTGTCCTCTAATATGCGTAATTCCGCCGCTGATGTGTATTCCCGTGCTCTGTACCTTCCACAATGGGGGGATGTGTATTTCTCGCGACCTGATGTGAGACAAGCCCGCGGGTCGTAAAGTTAAGGACCTTAAGGAAGAGAACTCCCAAAGCCTTGATGGCTGGAGATCGAGACATCCCAGTGTCCCAGGTTCAGCAGCCCATCCGAATCGTGGCCTTGGCAGCCTCTTTGGCTAACGCCAAGGATGTGGGTGACCGGGCTGAAGATGTAAGGCTCGGGCAGGGCCTTCAAGAAGCTGCTTAATGTGTCATTCTTCGAACCTCAGGAGTTCTGAATGGGCACGACTTGTGTTGACTGTGCACATTTTTGAGCGACAAGAGCATCCGCTAAGGTGAATGGATCGGTGCTGGCAGCAACGGCCTCTTCAACTTCTCGCCGAATGTGCGAACAGTGCCTCTGGAGCTCGTCATCCAGGGCTTCGACATCCACCATCGGTCGACGCGGTTGCTGGCCATGAGCCGACCGGTGCTTCGGCCGAACCGGGGGAAGGGTCGCGCCTGCAGAGATGTTCTGGCATCAAGCCAGCATCTGACTTTGGCAGCTGAACATGTGTCAAAACCCACCAACGCCCGCATCAAGTCAAGGGCATCATTGACAATGGGATGTAGTCTAATGCATCATTGACAATGGGATGTCGTCTAGAGCGACATGAGAGCAGCCGGACGGGGTAGTCCTATTGCCAGTGACATCCCTGCGTTTGGCCACCCTGCCCAGGTGTATCAGTCCATCAAGCACTACTCGCCCGAGAAGCCAGTGATCGTTTTCGTTCCTGATCGAAAGCAGGCACGAATGACGGCCATCGACTTGCTGCTGCACGCTGCATCCGATGACAAGCCGAAGAGATTCCTGCATGTCCCTTGTCTTGGCGGGTTCTGTTGTGACGGTGAGCTTTTGGGCGTCAGGACCCGAACCGGTCGCACGGTCCAACCAGCTAAGGTCTCTGATGACGCCATGCGGCCACACCTGGCAGCCGCCCGGGAGAAGTCTTTGAAGCAGACTCTGGAGTACGGCGTGGGCTTCCTGCATGAGGGCTTCAGTCACACGGAGCGGGCCGTCATCGAGCGCTTGTTCGAGGCGGGTGCGATCCAGGTCTTGGTGGCCACGGAGCAGCTATGCTGGGGCATGACGATGCTGGCACATCTCGTGGTCATCATGGACACCAAGAAGTTCGACGGTCGAGAGAACAGATACGTCGACTATCCCATCCACGACGTGCTGCAGATGATGGGACGAGCAAGCCGACCTGGGATAGATCAGTCCGGAATGGTCGTCTTGCTGACCCAGAACTCCAAGAAGGAGTATTACAAGAAGTTCATCTACGAGCCGCTGCCGGTCGAGAGCCACCTTGACCAGCGCATGGCAGACCACATGAACGCGGAGATCGTCATGAAGACCATCGAGAACAAGCAGGATGCAGTAGACTGGCTGACCTGGACCTTCTACTACCGCCGCCTATCTCAGAATCCGAACTACTATGGTCTGCAGGGCGTCACCCACCAGCACCTGAGTGATCATCTCTCGGAGGTGGTGGAGAACACCGTGGAGGGCCTGGAGCGCTTCGGCTGCTGCAGCATCGAGGCCCTTCTGGCTTGCACTAGTGCACAGGCTAAGGCTCCCCAAGGTGGGTTTAGGGTTTAGGGCTAGGGTTTGGGGGTTTAGGGTTTAGGGTTCAGGGTTCAGGGTTCAGGGTTCAGGATTCAGGGTTTAGGGTTTAGGGTTTAGGGTTTAGGGATAGGAGAGACCAGTGTTGTGATCCTTCAGGATGATGTTGATCTGGCACCGGCGAATCTGGGTCTCATTGGTGCGTACTACTACATTCGGCACACGACCATCGAGACCTTCTCCCGCTGCGTCACCGGGCCCTCCCTGGCAGTAGCCTTTTCGTCTTCTTCTTTCTCTTTTCTGAGGGGCTAGTTTTTTTCCTTCTCCCAGATCCGAGCAACCGGTGTTTGCCTGGGAGTAGAAGTATTGAGGTCAACGAGAACACCAAGCGCAAGGGCCTGCTGGACATCCTCTGCGCGGCCTCCGAGTTCGACGCGGTGCCGGTGCGATCAGGCCAGGCCCCGAATCGACCGCTTGCTCTCGAGCTTGGTGGTTAGCTTTTTGTGATCTCAAGGTCCCCTTTTTTGCGGGGGAATTTGCTTGGGTTCCGATATGGGGGGGCTTGACCCTTAAAGAGGAAATTAGAGGGGGTTATTTAGGGGGGGCAGGTAATCAGGCATCCTCTAGCTTCCAGGGATGGCGGTCAGGCGAAGAGGCCACCTTGTATGGCTTGGCGCAGTCGCTGGGCATGAAGGTTGACAAAGACAAGCTGAACGACCCGCACACGAAGGCGCAGCTGCTCCTGAACGCGCACTTTACCCGCAGCCCGATCACCACGGACTTGTCCTCCGACCAGAAGTTCATCTTGGAGCACTCCGTTCGCTTGTTGCAGGGCTTGGTGGATGTGATTTCTTCCTGTGGCTGGCTGACCCCGGCACTGTCTGCCATGGAGTTGTCGCAGATGGTTGTGCAAGCTACAACCTCCACGTCTAGTCCGCTCATGCAGCTGCCCCACTTCACACCCGCGATGGTGGACAAAGCCAAGCACCGCGTCTGAATCAGAGTGGAGATCCGCAGAGAACTCAATTCAACATCATGCAGCTGTCCGAACAAACCCCGCCTTTGCAAGGAAGCTGAAGGTCGAAGACATCTTCGATGCCTTGCCGCCGTGTTTGTGAACCCGACCCCCCAGCAACTTCCCCCTGAAGCGCTCCCGTTACACACTCCGCGCAACTCGCAACTCCTCCCGGAACTCCTCCCCCAGACAGTGGAGAGCAGGTCATGGGCATGGACGATGCCCCGCGCGAGAAGCTGCTCGACGGTCTGTCTCAGCGCCTCGGAGTGCAAAGCACGTCGGGGGAGCGCAATTTCAAAAGTCGGAGTCCGGAGCTTTGGTTTTCGGCTTCACACAGGTGCGCTCTTCTTCCGTAGTGAAGTGATGCTCAAAGGGCCGCCCCGAGGCTCGGGGCATCACAGCTCGGCACAGGTCGCAGCTCGCGGATGTCGCCAGAGCCTGCAATCGCTTCCCTGGCATTGCCCTGGAGTACAAGGTGGGCGTCGGCGCCAGAGAGAGAGAGAGAGCACTCCGCTGACATGCGTTCTCTCTGCCTTCCTGAGATTCCATAAATGCCAGGTGCAGAACTCCGATGCGCTGACCGCAGGCGGCAGCGCGAAGATCTCGGTGAAGCTTTCCCGGGAGGCCATGGAGGCCTCCTGCGCTTCACTTCCCTTTCTCCGTGTTTCTGTGAGAGAGAACAGGGGAGCACACAATGGTGAAAGTGCACAGCTTGCGAGGGGGTCACAAGTCCCAAGAGCCATGTCGCAGTATTTCGTATTTCAAAGACATTCAGAGGATTGGTGGACAAGAGGAGACGAGGGAGACACGTTTTCACAATTCTTCAACGAGCCCAAAGACTCCGATAGGAACTACCACGGAAACGGGAAAGCAAGTAGTTGCCATTTCCAGCGGAAACGATTGTAGTTTTGTTGGTCTTATCCAAGTTGTGTCATGGGGACCTCTTTCGTTTCTCCACTGGCAGTGTTTGCAGGATTTGTAGGCATCAGGCAGAATGAAGCAAACCTCCTGGCAGCCACAATTCGCCTCGTATGTCATATGACGTCGAAGGAAGAAGGTGCCACCGTCGGCCCCGTCTACGCCATGTACTACCCCAAGGCTCCTGATGGGTTCATGGTATTATCATGGAGTCACGTGCAGGTCGACTGTCTCTGTGTGCTGCCCACGTGTCATGCCTCATGCCTCGAAGCATGGACGCGGCGGAACATCTTGCAGTTGCTTATTACTTGAAGGGTTGGGGGGCGGCTGAGAAGAGCCGTTGCTGAGTTGTGGGTGCCATGTCACGAGAGAGCGCTTCAGCCCCCACATCAAGAACCCATCTCCAGTGTCATGCCCAGCAGGAGAAGGAAGAGATCTGGTGGCTGGTGGTCGGTGGCCCGAAGAGTGCACTGGTGGGGCCCCCACTTGTGGGATTGAGGTATATGATGCAGGCCTCAGAGCTTAGGGAGTTTGGTCACGTGCCCTTGGTCTGAGCCTTTGTCCTCGGACTCAGGCAAGAATTTCCTTGCCAGCCACGGTCTGCTTTCCCGCCTCAGGTCGCGATCAAGCGAATCACCATTAGCAAGGCCGATACTCAGAGCCCCATGATCGCTTCAGGGGTTCAGGAAGTTCAGGGCTTGAATGCCTGAGTGGATCTTCAGGTGCTCGAAAGCGGATTGTGGGAACTGAAGTCAGTGCAGCCGTGGCCATTTCATGACAGGGAGGGGGTGCCAGGCCGTTGCAAATGTCAAGCTGGAGATCGAGCTTGGTGAAGATGCCGGCGCCTTCGACTACACCCTCTACCTCATGTCGGACTCTTACCAGGCTGCGGTGCCCGACTCTGCTCCATGTCGAACTCAATCTCAGCGAGAAGTGTTCTATCAAGTGCTATGTAGCATATGATGCTCCGACTCCAACGCCATGGGTGCTGGCTAGCTCGTGCAGGTCCGAGCATGCTTGCGTGCCAGAAGTGCAAGCAGAAATCTGTTCCTGCCAGGGCTGCGACCAGGAGTACAACTTCAAGCTCAACGTGAAGGCGATTCCAGGGTCCCCTTTGGTACTCGCCCTCTTTGCCCTAAGCCGCGTCTGCCAGACTTGTGCCAGATCTTGCGCCAGCTTGCAAGACATGCTTGTGTCACGGTTACAGTACGGTTACCCGGTACAAAAATTCTGTACCGTTGTTATTTGCAAGCCGTTGTGTATACCCCACTGCTTGAGAAGGCGGCCCCGTGAGCTCGCGGGGGCGTGCTGCTGTTCGTCACAGCGCACCGGCCTCCGAAGAGCAGTTGGCCTCACACCGCCGTAGAGACGCTCTGCACGGGCAATACCCAAAGAGCAGCCGAAGACAGGAGGTGAAGAACATTGAACCACCCGGCAGCCTTCTGGCCCCACACTTCACCCCACACTTCAAGCACGTATCGAATTTTGTGTGTGCCCAGGCGGACGAACATGGGGAACAGTCTCACTGACCCGCCGCGTCGCCTATGCAAGAGCAAAAGCACCTTGTGTTGCTCAAGACTCTGTGTCGTCTGCCCCCCCCCCCCCCGAGAGCCCTTTTTTTTGGAGAGGGTTCTCGCCCGGTCTCGCGGGTCGCCCCCTGGAATCTCAAGCCGAAAGGCAGTCGACGCGTAGAAAAGAGACCTTACCTTGGAACTTAGGCAGAGCTTGGCCGAGCTTCCTCGGCCTGGCCCCAGGGTCTCCTTGGGCCCAGATGAAAGGCAAGGAAAGTATCTATGCAATGCACTACAAGTTGGCGTATGCATATACATATATATATATAAGTATAAATAATACAGTATACAGAAAGCAAAATGGCACGCACATAGAGCAAGAGATCACACGCCGGATCACGGATCACGCCGAAGAGAGTGGAGGCTGAGCCATGGCGCCAGCCGAAGGCTGGACTCCCGAATCAGACTCCTTTTGCTCTCCAAAGAGCCCCGTCATCAAAGGGGCACTCGGAAGGCCCCTTCCCAAGTGCCCCAAAGCCTCCAAACCTAGACATCTGCACACGCCAAGTGAAGTGAGCTTGCCAGGAGGGCAGCAATGCTTCTCCGAGCTCCTGCGCTGTCAAAAGGAGCTCGCTGGCTCTCTCGAGGTGGGATTCGTGCCTGTGCTGTCGGGTTTTCGCAGCTGTTCCGTGTTTTTAGTTTAGCGTTGCAGGGTTTTGGAGCTCGGTGGGCTTAAAGTGTTGGCCTCGCAGGGCGCTGATTTTCAGACAGAGTGGGGTCATTCGTTGAGGCCGGGTTTTGGGGACGTTTTGGTGGTGGGATTTCGACAAATGCCAGGTCCTTCAGCGGACGTATGGCGGCATCAAGGGGGCCCTGGAGCAAATGCCGGGCGTTTGGCCTGAGCTCGGCGCGGCCGGCCAGGTGCGGTGAGAAAGGGCTGCTGGGTTTAGGGTTTAGGGTTTGGGGTTTGGGGTTTAGGGTTCAGGGTTCAGGGTTTAGGGTTTAGGGTAGGTTGGGCTTAAGCTGGGCCAGTCCCGTGAAAGTTCAGGGTTCCTAAAATAGGCCCGGGACCACAAAACAGGCCCCCTGGCAGGCCGCAGGGTGCCGGAAGGTTTTGGAGGCTCCAAAATAAGCCCCGAAACGCCCCAAAATAAGCCCGAAAAGGCCCCAAAATAAGCCACCAAAAATGTGCGGGAGGCCCGTTCCCAGAATAAGCACCGGGAGGCCCCCAAATAGGCCACCAAAATAAGACCAGGCTCCAAAAATCGGTCCCAGGAAGCCCCAAACCTGGAGGCCCGGTAGGCTCCAAAATAAGTGCCGGGAGGCCCCAAAATAGGCTCCGGGAGGCACCAAATTTTTCAGGTTCGGAGACCCAAAAATAGGTTCTGGAGGCTTTCACGAAACCCCAAAATAGCTCGGAAAGTCCAAAATAAGCCCCGGCAAGGCTGGGATTGTCAGAAGGCCCCAAAAGACCCACAGGGCCCCCAGCCCTGAAAAGACCTCAGAAGGTTTCAGCAGGCCCCAGCCTAACAGGAGGCCCCAAAAAGGCCCCAAAAGACCAGAAGATCAAGAGACACCGAAAGGTTTCCCGGCAGCCCCGGGCTTTGTCTTGTCGGCGTCAGAACACCAAGTAGCTCAATAGCAAGAATACGAGTTAGAACTTAGAACAGTCGCTAGGAACATACTCAAAGTCATATTGAGCAGAACACTAGCACCAGTCATAGTACATGAAAATTCCAAGAGTTTAGCCCGGCCGGGTAGCTGTGGGGGATTGGGCTTTTCAATCTGGACTCTTGGTGCCGCCCCTCGACTCAGGTAAAGTCTAGATAAAGCGGGTGCTGTCAGCGTAGTCAATTGTGTGACGATGCTGGCTGTGTCACGCCAGTCCTCATTGGGGGCAGCCCATGGTTTCTCCGAGTATGGGTACCCTTTTTGGGGACTTCCTCTAATCAGGATGATCGTGTTTTGGGGGTACCCCTATTTTGGGGAAATGCATGGAAATAAGCATTTGGCAGCGAAACAGCACGTTGGGGCGTTTCCTCCAAAGCCCGCGGCAACTGACCCGGGGGGTCTGACGCTACTAGCAGTCGCTGTGGAAGAAAGTGGGGGGTCGCATCGCTGTAGTTATGTCTTTTTTGTGATCCAACTGAAGAACTGAACCTTGGCCACCAAGTTCAGTCATTGCAAACGAGAACCTCTGCCGAGCTACTCAAGCCACGGGAGGTGGTGCCAGCTTCGCCGGCCTCGCGGCCGGAGAGTGCTCCGCCAACGCCATCGTCCCAAGTTGCTCGGCAAGGGTCGGCTCAAGGTTTCCGGGATTTCGGCGGGGGGGGGGGGGGGGGAAGACTTGTGCGCGGATTTTCGGGCAGGGACATTCTAAGTGTATGTATGTGTACGTGTGAAGGGGAGGGGTGGCTGGGTGTGTATTTCTCGTTATTTCTCGCAGATTTTTTATTCGAGATTGGCTATACTCTGAAAGCATCCACGAAAGAGTCCAACACACATCCATACTACTCTGTCAAGTTCAGATGCTCCCAGAAGTTTCTTCAGGCCAGGCGCATGAGAAAACTCAAAAGTGCCCTCACAGACGTGTCAGGCCCAGGCTGGTGCTTGGCGTCTGTGCATGTCTGCATTGCAACGCAAGAGTAACGCAAGACATGCTGTTGAATCGCTTTCTTAAGTATCGCTGGGAATGTTACGTTCCCTTTCCTGCGAAGGCTGCGAACAAGGTCGAGGAAAAGTACCAGCTCACAAAGGAAGGAGTGCCAACTTTGACGAAGAGCCTGGCCTTAAGTTTTGACGAGTTCGAGTTTAGGGCTGCAAGGACACAGGACTGGCCTGTTTGGCAGCAAAGCCGAAGCCGCATGGGTTGTGAGTGCTGTTTGCTGATGTGCACGGATGTCTTGCTTTGACTGATTTCCTCCGCTAAGCCGAAACAAGCCAAGGAATTTGAACATGCGCAAGACTCCATATGCCAAGAGTCGGACGGGAACTGTATCCTTGGGCAAGTCAGGCGCTGGCATGAACTTCTCGGCGTGTGAAGGGTTCCTTCGCGTCCTGTTCGGGGTGCCGGCCCTTGGTGCTTCATGCACCCTGAATTGATCACGCCGCGCGGGCGTCGTGTCTTGAGGGGGGCAGAGGTTTGTGTAGGTTGTTTTGCGGCATGCATACCCTCTGGTACAACACTTGATTCATCAAGTGAGGGACCTCGAAACGAGCGGAGCTCCCTGAAACTGCCCTCGATTGCCCGACTTTTTTTCAAGAAGCAACGGAAGGCGTCCGCCTGCTGGACGACTGGACCGAGGCTTTCGTCATCAGCGAACAGGCCGGAGTCAGGGCGTTTTGGAATTCTGGGCTAAGGGGTTTCGGTTTCTGAAACCAACGCCTAAGCCGACTGCATGCAGCCCTCTGCCTGTCTGAGCCCTGAACCCTACGCTTTTCTTGGGCCCAGGAGGCGACGAACGTCTACACCAACCTCTATGGCCGCCCAGCTGAGCCAAGGATTGAGGGCCCCCACTTTGGGGAGCTTTGCGCCGGGCTGGACACTTCCCAATTCCTCTCGAAACCTGTTTGAAAGCTGACAGACCTGTGGGATCACACGCCGTGTTGTGATCCCTGAACCCACGCCCCCCGCAACACTGATGGGGCGACGCTTTGCATTTTCTGAGGCGAGAAGCACCAGAGCAGCAAGCAAGCGATGTCCAGCGTCCGGAGACCGGGTTCTCGAGTTCGGGAGGTTTGTTCTTGGGTGCTTCGGGGTATTCATAGAGACGCTGGTGCCCTGCAGCGCCAGCGGCTATATGGTTGTTGTAGCAGGTTGTCATCATGCTCTCGTCACATGATGTGCTCACTTTTTCTCCCGGCTTGATGGTCGAGTTCTCACGCCGACAGTCACATGCATCTACCATTGATCTTCATTCTGGTCTGGACCCATGTTTGCAGCAGTTCCGTTCTTTCCTGCCCGCTCGCAGGAGCAGCGTGGTCCGGAAGCTGGGTAGGCAGATCTGCCAAAGAGCCACGACTACAACGGTGGAGGTTGAACCTACTGACAGTCCAATCACGTTTACCCCCATGTACATTTAGAAGTCTCTGGTCGACGTTGGTCCACTGAACTTGCGAGGGTGCCACTTGACGCTTGCACCTACGTACCGTTGATCTCATTAGGCCACTTCTTTTGCCAAGGTGATGAGCTCATGACAGACATCCGTTTAGATGGCAGCTCTCGAAATCATGTGGGGACAGGTCCCTTTCTGGATCCCTATTAAAGTGTGGCACCTAACATTTCCGGTACCCCAAAAGGGATCATGATTTCGACAGCCACCCACCTGGGGATTCCCCAAAAAAGGGACCCCACCGCCAAATTGCCTCCCAGGAGAGGCCATCGTCTCGACCTGGAATTACATCTGGGAGGTCATCACCCTGGTGCTTGTGGTCCTGGCTCCCTGGGCTAAGACTAAGAGAGTCAAGATGGTGGTTGATTCTGTGCTTCTGATGGAATCTCAATGGGCTAGGTTATGGCGTCCAGGATCTCCTGGAGAATTTCAGACACCTGGGGCGATGTCTTCACCTCCATGTACAGTGGAAGCTTTCCTCCATGTCCACATTAGTCCAAGTCCAAGGATACAGCCCTGATTCCCATCACGCTGGCGTGGCCGGACTCGGATGCGTTTCCGAGCCCCTCCTTCTTCTATTTCCAGGTGTGGCCCTTCTGTAGCTCGAGAGTTGAGGCCCTAAACCCTGAACTAACATTCTGCTTACATCTTATGGGGGGGATCTCTCTCTCTCTGTCTCTCTCTTCGGAAATAGGTGCCGAAGAGGAGAGCGGTTCCCAAGCCGGTGAGCGCTTTCTTTTCAATTTTTTGAGGGGATGGGGGAGAGGGGACAACAGACCATTGCGATGCTGTCGGCTGTGGCATGATGGCACAGCGCAACAGCCCGCACAAGCACATTCTTGATGCCGGGCAGCCAACCGAAATTGCGGTACCTTGAAGGGCTACTTCTCCGAGAAAAAGGGTGGGGGGCAGGTTGCCAGTCCGACCTGGCAAAAGGTCCTCTTGAGATTTGACATTTGAGACTCGCTGGAGGTGGCGGTTTCTGCCAATTTTTTGTAGAGGCGGCTTCTGCCAAATTTTTTGTAGAGGCCAGGTGTGAAAATGGTGAAGTTTTCGCTGCGCAGGCGGGACCCTTCTTGTGGAGCTTTGACATCCTGATGAACTTTGGCCCGGCACCTTGGCAGCTGCTCCCTAAACCCTAAACCCTAAACCCTAAACCCTAAACCCTAAACCCTAAACCCTAAACCCTAAACCCTAAACCCTAAACCTTAGACCCTAGACCCTAGACCCTAGACCCTACACCCTACACCCTAAACCCTAAACCCTAAACCCTAATCCACCCCCTTGGGTTTAAGTGGCAGCTGCCTTGGGTCCAAGCTCCGAAGCTGAGGCAGCACGTCCAGCTAGGAGACCAGCTGCCCAACGCCCGAGGGTGCCAAAAGATCCTCCAAGGAGACCTAAACCCTGAACCCTGAACCCTGAACCCTGAACCCTAAACCCTAAACCCTAAACCCTAAACAAACCCGATGAAGCCACCGCACTGACCCGACCCCAGGCTGTTCTGGAGAAGGATGTGTCGGTCAAGCCACCGGGCGGCGACTGAGAGAACCAGTGAGGGAATTCAGCCCCGCCACCAGCAGACCTACTTTAGCCGCTGGAGGATGCCAACCTCAAGCAGTGACCTACGAAGTTTTGCAACGGGTTTTCATCCCAGACCGAGCGCTTCAGCGAATTCTGAGAGAGTTCGAGTCCGTGTCCCTCCATCAGATCGTGTAATTTAGCTTTTTAAGAACTCTTTGGCGAGGCTGCAGTTGGCCAGGAGGTACGTCTGTGGCTTCCACTGCATTTGGTTCTTAGGGCTTGGGAGTCAGTTCAGTGGCGATACAGGGCCTTAAGCTAGGGGTTTAGTTTCGGGTTTTGAGGTGGAGCAGCATCCCAAAGCTCCTTCGGTTTCTAAGAGGAAGTGCTGATGAATTGAGCTTCGGACCTTTTACTGGGTGCTCGTGGGTATTCTGGGATGTCCGCTTGCTGTCTGAGTTGGGCTGGCGTTTGGGCTTGGCAACCGCCAAGAAATTCAGGATCTCTTGAAAAAAGGCGCTCGTCAGCTTAGATTGTCCCTTCCATCTCCAATCCCTGTATCACCCTAAACCGAGAACCGCGCATGAAGAAAGTAGTAATAGTAATACTACTAACAACAGATATGACAGTACATCTACTAGTAATTCTAGTAATACTAGTAATACTAGTAATACTAGTAATACTAGTAATACTAGTAATACTAGTAATACTAGTAATACTAGTAATACTAGTAATACTAGTAATACTAGTAATACTAGTAATACTAGTAATACTAGTAATACTAGTAATACTAGTAATACTAGTAATACTTGTAATACTAGTAATACTAGTAATACTAGTAATACTAGTAATACTAGTAGTACTAGTAATACTAGTAGTACTAGTAATACTAGTAGTACTAGTAATATTAGTCGTACTAGTAGTACGAGTAGTACTAGTAGTACTAGTAGTACTAGTAGTACTAGTAGTACTAGTAGTACTCGTAACGGCAACAATGGTAAGAATGGGAAAATCCTTTTCCGCAGCTCCGCAAGGTTCCAGATTCCCGATTGATGCCGGGAGCCCCAGGGCTTCGGTGTCGCGCTCCCTTCAACACATTTTAGGGTTTAGGGTTTAGGGTTTAGGGCTTCGGCAATCCCTGGTCCTAGGTAGGTCCCTGGAGTCTGCGAAGGTCCCCAACCCCCGGCACCGCAGAACTCCTGTCCGCTCCTTCCTCGAAAGGAGCTCCTTCCTCTCATCCTTGGTGTTACAGTGACAGTACACATCGTAATTTCAAGGTATTTTGGAAGGTGCTAGTACTAGTACCCGTATTCTGGGGAGCATCCATTTTTGATCCACTCCTCAGTTGTCCCTGGTGATCCTGGATGTTGTCCTGCTGCTGCGCGTCCTGCAGGTGCGCCGATCGGGTTGAAGGGGCTAATGCACCAGGAAGTGGAAGAAGCCGCAGCCGCGGCATAAAAATGTCTTCGTTTTCTTGTCGAAATTCATCTCGAAAAGCTGCGCGGTCCGACAGAGTCTGCTGCTAAAGACAGCTGTTTAAAGGACGTGCTGCCACGCTTCTGGATGCTCCCGCATAAGTGGAGAAACGTGGAGCGCGGCGCGTCGGCTTCCGCGGGCGCAGGCATTGTTCCGAGAAAGCATCTTGGGAGCCCGTGTTCTGCCAGGAGCACTTCCGCGTCTTCACCCTGCTGCGGCTGATACGAATCTTGAAGCTCAGAAGGGCAGCCCGGCCCGCAAGAGCCGCAAAAGCAGAGCGGAGGGACTCAATTGGGGTGTTCGAGCTCTGCAGAACGTGGGAGAGTGTTGACAATGCGATACGTCTACATGGCAGTATAGGCTTGTATAGGTTTTGGGCTCTCGTATCCTCGGGTGAGTAGCAACATCACTCTGGAAAATGCGGGGTCGAAAGCGCCCAAACCCCAAGCCTAGGAACCCGCACGTATCACCAAGCCTTCTGACTTTGACCTGCGGCACCGAACGCCCGATATTCAAACACAAGGCGCACGCACAACATGCCATAGCCGATAGCTTCAGGAAGGGAGGAAGCGCGCCTCATGCCCAGACGCTTCTTAAGGTGCTCACCGTGTTCGAGAACCGCCTCGTCGCTGCAGGGAACATGCCACCCGCCTCTTCCTAGGCCACCCCCCCCCCCGTTCACCCGAATTTGGAACTGAGGAGGCCTCTCCGTGTTTGTTGGGGCCCAATGGCAGCAGTACCTTCAGCTACAATCAACATATGTGTGTCTTATACGAAGAAGGAAACGTACAGAGAACACCTCTACAGGAGCAGCCGAGCACAAATCGTGCACCGTTTTTGCACCAACCAAAATGACGAGTCTACTCCCTCCCCCAAAACCACATAGGCTCCAGCTTCCTGAGGATCCTGAGCTTCCTTTGTCACAACAGAATAGCATAAACAGCTATTCGTATGGAAACATAATAGTACAAGAATATATGAGTACATTCGTAGAGTAGTATAATACCAGAGAAGGCAGAATAAGACGTAAACGCCCTAAGTCTCCAATTCTCTCATCCCAGTGGTCCGAGAGCTCAAGGAAAGCAGTGCCGTACCTGACAATCCTCCAGTGCATCGCGACGGTGTGGCTCGGAGTGCACCCTGGAGGAGCCCAACCCGTAGAGAGAGCACTTATGACAGAGGCCTCAAAAATTTGTGTGTGTGTGTGTGTGTGTGGAACAAAGAAACGACGCGCCCGGCGCCGAAATCGGAGGCCACACTCCCCACACCCCTTCGGGCACTCGAAAGTTTGCCCAGTTTCTTGACGAGCTGCGAAGCCCGAGGCTTGCTGTCAATCACGTGCTGGCGTGCGTCGTGTTCTACGTGGGCCGACTCGGACGACTCATTGCAGAGAGCACCCGGGCTCTCGAGAGCAGTGTCCAATTGTTGAGGGGGTATGGTTGGGCCATGTTGGCATGTCCTTAATAGGGATTACAATTGGGGTTCTTCAATCTCTATTAAGGATTGTTATTTGAACCCTGTCCTTGCTTGGTCTCTTCGGCCACGTTCGGCGGATCGTTGGAAGTTTGTCTCGGGGGCTGGGCGACTGAATCACTGTGAGTGGAACTTGACCCCGACTGGAGGCATCCAAGCCCTCAGCCAGGAACCCCCCAAACGACATCCAAACCCCCATCAAAAGCTCTGAGACAACTGGCTCGATGAGTACGACATGAACAACCACAGCTCCGTGTCGCAGTACATGCGCCGCGGCCACATAATATCCGCGAGAAAACGGCGGGGCTTTGAAAGGGCGGCTTGGGTTTAGGGGTACTTTGACGGTTCTCAACCCAGAATGTTTGGCTCATACCCTAACCCCTACCCCTCCCCCCAGGAGCCCCAAAAAGGTCTTGGCCAGAAGCTTGCTCATGAACAACTGAGGACCTGCTTCAATTGGGTGATTGCAGAGTACACGCCGGCTCCCTTCCCCAAGCAACCACACAACGAAATGGAGCAGTTGCTCATCATCGCCACTCGGTCGGCGGGGGCCAGTTTCCGGCTGGAATACTGCGGCTCAGCAGGGGGTACCCGAAGCATCCC
Source organism: Symbiodinium natans (assembly GCA_905221605.1). Classification (NCBI taxonomy): domain Eukaryota; class Dinophyceae; order Suessiales; family Symbiodiniaceae; genus Symbiodinium; species Symbiodinium natans. The sequence continues at coordinate 403,120 of CAJNDS010002287.1, forward strand.
ATGCCCAAGGCCCAAAGCTTACAAAGCCTACAAAGCCCACGGTCTGGTTTCTATTCAAAATTCGCAGCCCGGCGTCCAGCACGCGGCTGCGGCAGCATGGAGTCCCAAAGACCTGCCCAAGAACTTCGCAGGAAAGAGCCTGAAAGCAGAGACCCCTTTGGAGAAGGCCCCCAACTCGGAGGTTGCTGGGGTGTGAGATATCAGGGAGGGGTACCCTTTTCTAGGAACAGCACCTCATGCACCTCCCCAACTTCTCTTAGAGTTCGAGGTGATCATCCTCACCTGCTTGCCCCTCCTGGGGGCTCAGATCGGCAAGATCGGCGGCACGCTGTCGGCTTGGCTCAAGTTGGTGGGGGAGGGGGGGGGGAGAGAGGGCGGCTCTGGGTTCCTTGTGGGTCTTTTTTCGGGGGTCTTCTAAGGGGTTCTTCGGGGCACCTGAAAGGAGACGTGGGCTGGCGTGATCAGGTTACACAGGCTAAGAGCGAGGACATCCGCCCCCGGAGCCGCGACGCGTAAGAAGGATGAGGGTCCCTGAGCCCCAAATTGCAGCACGGGGTTCCGCTGTGTGGATGTGTGGTTCCTGTTGTTGTGGGGCCTGCGCCGCTCAGGAACACGATGAAGGAGAAAGCCCGCGCCCGGCCCTTGGCGTTTGGCTTGTGTGTTTGACCCTGTGGCGATCCCCCATTGAAGGGGGGCGGTGGGGCACGGTGCGAGACGCTGTTGGGTCCGACTCAAACAACAGGCTGCTGGCCCCAGTGTTCTCACAAGGCACACTCACGAAGCTTAAGCCCAAGCCTGTTCTAGGGTATCATTTGCAACTCCGACAAGCAAAGGAACGAGACATGGTGCGCCGAGCCCGGGGCCCGGTGTCACGGGGAGGTTTGTCGGGCCGCGGCCTGGGTACGTAGCCGGGCTTACAATCGCAGAACAGGGTTTTGCAGCCTAAGCCGAAAATCCGAAGATCCTTGCAGTACTTGAGACGCTCAGAGTGGGGGGGGGCATGCGGAAATTCTGCATGTCTAGGTCTTGGTCGGCCTTCTCATTTCTCCTTTCCCTCAAAGATCCAAGGGGCCCAACCCTCGATGAATAATCGATGCGAACTGAGCACCGCGGGTCGCAGGATCTCCAGCGCTTCCTCCAGCGCAAGAATGCACCGACTCGATTGACCCGGCCGCGTGGCGAAGAGTGGAAGAGTGCGGAATACCGAGGATGAAAGTCGTGAAGTTCTCGGGCATGTGAGCAGGCACTCGATTCAGGATTCTGCAAGACCTGCTTTGCCGGGCTTCAGGATTCATTTCGAGCTAAGCTGCCGGCTTGGTGGCAGCCACCAATGGCTCCCTATTCGCACATCTCACACCCCGATGTACAGCCTAGAGCCGATCTCCACAATCTCGAGCCCTCAACCCCCGCGGTCACTCCAGACATCTCCAAACCCCCTAACCCCTGACCCCCCTGAACCCTAAAACCCCTGAACCCTAAAACCCCTGAGCCTAAAACCTCCTCCAAGACTGAAGACCTCTCAGTAGAACGAAGGCGAATGCTCACGTCGCTGGACGATGTGCTGGACTCCAAGGCGCCTCGTGAATCTGAGGGGAGGGGGGGAGGGGGAGGGGGGGGGGAGAGGGGGGGAGAGGGGGGGGGAGCACTGGGTGCCACCATGTGAACCTGGGAGGACTCGCCCCTGAACGTCAAGGAGCCCATCGCCCTGAAGCCTCTCTGCTGTACAGTGGGATCTTTCTGCGGAAGCAGCGAGGTCTCGGCTTTGAGTCTCGTGAGAGCTGGAGTCTGCTTCACACAAGGTGCAGTCCTGACATGCCGCCAAGTGTAAGCAGGTTGAGGCTTGAGATCCACAGTACCGGAGCACTAGCGGACTAAAGGTCTGGGTGAGGACAGTAGCTTTCAGAAGGTGATGGTGTGCATGTTTTCACATGGCGCTGAGTCTGTGCACGACCTAACAGCTCTCCCATACACCCGTGGAAGGTTTGTCCTCCCTGAACTGGTCTTTTCAAGAGACCTCAAAGACGCACCCCGCCGAATCACCGGCTAAGATGCTCACAAGCATGTAGCAGCGCAAACAGGCCCAACCACTCTTTGTTGATTTGTGAGTTTACGAAAAGGAGGGACGCCTGTAATCGACCCCCAAATGCAAAGATTCTCTTAAAAACAGGACCCCAATGAGGTACCCCAAATTTGGAAACCCCCCTTTCTGTCCTGGAACCTGAGGTTCTTGCCCAGCAGCCTCCTGGACGAGCTCCGGGTTGTGAAGATGAGCGAGAAGCGTCTTGCCGAGTTGGCTCCACTGGGGTTTTGCAGGATACTTTAGGGGTGGGAATCGTTGCTAATAGTATTCCCTTATATGGTCCCTTTATGATTTTACACAACAACCTCCCAAAACCCTGTTCTAATTCTTCAGGCCCCTGCATCAGGCTCAAAAAGGTGGAGTTCTCCGTAGTTTGGCAGGGGCTGCGTCATGCCGTGCAGATCTCTGAGCTGATTGCAAGATGACAGAGCGACACGCCCGTGGCGTGCGACTAGCATCCACAGCCGATGGCTTGCAAAAATATGGCCGTGCAGGTATGTCTGACATCTGCCCAAGAGGTCTTCGGTCTTCTCACCTCTCTCTCTCTCTCTCTCTCTCTCTCTCTCTCTCTCTCTCTCTCTCTCTGTCTCGATGATGATGGATGTCCGGATGTGTGTGATGTTGGCCTCCGGATTTACCTGGGACGGCAATCCCCTTCCAGAAACCAGCTCTTTCAGCACCCCGCATTCGAAGACGAGTCTTGAGGAGGCCCGATTCTTCAATCCAGGCGCTCACAGGGGGGTCAGCTGGAATCCAAATTTCCCCCCCCCTCTTTTCTGCCCCTCCGAACCACATTTTTCCCGCAGCTTGCAAAGGCTCGGTGCACACCTCCTATTCCACATGCTCATGGACGAGCCTCGGCTTTGCTTCTGGTCCGGTGGGTGGGCTTCGGTTTAGTCCACCATGCCAGCTTCGAAGTCCCAAGCCCGGCCCTCAAAAGGCGTTGTTCAAAGAGTAAACAACCAACAACCTTGTTATAACCCTAAGCCCTAAGCCCTAAGCCCTAAGCCCTAAGCCCTAAGCCCTAAGCCCTAAGCCCTAAGCCCTAAGCCCTAAGCCCTAAGCCCTAAGCCCTAAGCCCTAAGCCCTAAGCCCTAAGCCCAAAACTCTAAACCCTAAACCTTCAAAATTTGATGCCTTCTGGGTCCCGGGCCCAAGGAGCGCCTGGGCCTTGCCGGCCGCCTCAGCGCCGTCTTCCGGGAAGTCAACGCGGCACCAGGGGGGCAGGGATGTAGGGGGGATGTAGGGGGGGTTTAGGGGGAGGGGTTTAGGCGGGATTAGGGCGGGCTTAGGGGAGCTCATGGCGGGTTTGGGGGGTTTAGGGGGGGGTTTCGCCTGTCTTTCTGCTTCTCGCATAGGGTGTGTGCGTCTGGTAAGCCACTTCAAGCCCGGACCCGCGCAGCCCTTGAGCCCAACTTGAAGCATCTGAAAAGTTCTTGCTTGGTTGCCGAAGTGTTGTGAGCACAGAGCAGGTGCAGGGGGAGAATGTCTTCACGAATGGGAAACCTGGGGAAGGCAGGGAAGCCATTTGGATGTGTGAGTTAGTGGGGGTGTGCCCCTCAAGGCAAAGGAATACACGCAGCCAGACTTTGCGTACGCTTACTGCATAGACTAGAGTGATCACTCTCTGCGATCTGCTACGTCGTCGCGTTGCTTTTGGGCATCAGCAGGTGGATGCGGTGGGGGGGGGGGAGGGGGAACCTTCGAGGCAAGTCGCTGCGTGGATGCGTCGACAGCGTCTGCATGGGGATTTGCATGTCCTTCTTGCAAGGGCCAAGCCGTTCTGCGTAGCGTGATCATAACCGTCGACCTGGGGTAAATAAATGCGACGACTGAGCCTCCACAAGGCAGAACATGGCGCCCAAGTCCCGAACTATGAGCATCAGACGAACCCCCAGCCGTCGCTCAGGTTTTTGACTATTTTTTTGCTTTTTCGCGAGGCCTCTACATCACACAGAGCGGCCTCTTCTTCTTGAACCAGTCGAAGGGCACCGCCAGGGAGCGCCCTGTGCGGCTTCGGGCACTCCCTCCCCCCTTCCCCTTCTGAAATCTTCAGGGGCACCGCTTTGAAGGTTGCTCTGATTTGCTATGAGTTGCTATGCCAGCTGAGGGGCTCTGAGGCCTTCAGAGGTCTCCGGCGGTTTCTGTCTTGTTCGGACCCGCGGGGTACTCGTATTATGGCTATAAAAGCATCCGAGATGCGAAGCTTCTATCTCGTCGCACCTCCTCCCAAGAAGAATCCGTGAATCTTCCGCAGGAGAAGTCGACCATCCAGGCCATCAAGTCTGAATCCGTCAGGCTGTCCGGGACCGGACACTCCACCGAAGGCGCGCTGAAAAAGGGGTTTTTCGGCGGAATCAGTTCGATCAAGGGCTCCAGCGCCCGAGTTGCAGCAAGGGTTGGACCCCTTGCAACCCGAGCCTCGGAATCATCGAGCTCCTCTTGGAGTGTTTGTGCTCTTGCCTTCCCTACAGCCCCTCCCCTGTTTTTTTTTTTTTTTTTTTCGGAGACTTTCTGGCCATCGAAGCCAGCCGCCGCCAGGCATGACGATCCAGGAAGACTCCTGGCTTGCAGCGGACGCCTCAGTGGGTGCCGGTCAGTCGATTCAGCGTGTGGACGCCGAGGGCGCGGCTTTAAGGTTGCTCAAACCCATCCACCTATCATCCTTAACACCTTTTTGGGGTAGTAGAATCCACTTATAATCCCAAAGGTCAACCGGCTAACCTTTAGTTACTTTAGTTCCCCCAGATTACTGGACAACTGAGTACTAGTGTAAAAGACCCCATACTTGTACTATATTTCAGGGGGTCTTGTATGAAATTTGCCGCAGCCTTCCCCCCTTGCGGCCTGCTTGTGACAGGAGCTCTGCCTCTACACCGGTGTGCACCCTGGCGGCCATCAGACAGGCAATCGGACCACTCCGGATACAAAAAAAACAGCTCAGGATGCTGAAGCCTTCGAACTTGTTGTTCCAAATCAGGTGAAGGATGCGCTTGTGTACAAAAGTCTGCACAAGCCATGCGGGTACCCAGTATTTTTGGGGCGCGCAGTCGGCTGAAGATTTCAGAGGCCCCGACTGACCCCTGGAGCTACAGAGCCCTCGAAGCATTTGAAGCATTTGAAGCCTCTGCCCCAAGGAACCACACGGTGACCCTGACGACCAAGATCTACTCCAAGGTTCTCACAGTTCCAATCGGCGATTACGTGAAGGCAGCGGCTGTTTCGGCCGAGGGCGCGGACGCGAGCATGCGCGTGCTCGCGCGCGGGGAGGTTTTTTGGGGGTGCTTTCAGTGCCCTGGGGCCTGGGGGCGAAGACTTTCTGCAACGGGCCGTCTCTTTGGTTTTGCCTCGCCAGGCGATCCGTTCGGCCCCTGCTGCCGTGGTTGCAGTGCACGAGCAACTCAGAACGCAACTCAGGCATTCAGGCCCTCGAAGCCCCCTCGACAAGAAACCGAAAGTCGCCCCCACAAGAAAAAGCCACAGGAGAACACTCAGAGCAATTCCTCGGAAGGTATGCGAAGAGGCTTCTCAACATCGTGGAGACGCTTGGCCAGATGTGGCGGCCGCCCCCCAAACCCGAAACGCCTTTCTGGCAAGGGTGTTGCGGTGTCAAGGCCATTTGGAAAATGTTGGAAGTTTGGTGTGTTTGCTGCTCCGGCTTCTTGAGCCATCGGAAGACCTCAACTCCAGACCCCCTCAATGAACCGAAAGCTGCTAAGGCCCAGCAAGACGGATTGCTGGGAGCTTCTGGCGCAGGCCGAGTCTGCATTGCCGATGCGCAGGGTGGGTGGGTTGGGGTCGGTTGTGGTGGGAGGGGGGGGTTGGTTTACAGTAGCCGGGGTTTGGGTTGTTTTCCTCTTCGGTGAGAATAGAATGGTTGCCAGTTCTGGGGCTTGTGCTGCTTCCGGCAAGTCTTGCGGTAACAATCATGAGACGTGAGGGCGGCACATCTCTGCGCAGCCTGAACGGTCGGACATCACGCCGCAGATCTGTTGCAATAGTTCGATCTGCAGTCCTCTTCCGACGGAGGCCACGGCAGACGACTGCGTCACGCACACGCAGCTCGCCGCTGCGTGGTTGCATATTGTTGCAAGATGTTGCAAAGGTGGGTGTCGGGGTCAAGTTCAGGACCAGGGTCCAGTGTAACCCTCAAGAGGGCCCTTGTTGAGCTCCGAACCCCCCTCTTCAGAAAGTTCGCGGAGTCGGGAAAAGCCGCGACTCTAACAGGAGCCTGTAACCGGAACAGGCGCTAAACCCTAGACCCTAGACCCTAGACCCTAAACCCTAAACCCTAACCCCTAAACCCTAAACCCTAAACCCTAAACCCTAAACCCTAAACCCTAACCCCTAAACCCTAAACCCTAAACCCTAAACCCTAAACCCTAAACCCCCCATGGCGCAGGAGCTCTTGGACCCGGGCACTGGCCGTGTGAACAACCTGAAGTCCACGGAGGCGATTAGTTGCCAAGATTGTCCTCTCAGAATCCCTTAGGGTTTAGGGTTTCGGGTTTAGGGTTTAGGGTTTAGGGTTTGGGGTTTCGGGTTTAGGGTTTAGGGTTTAGGGTTAGGGTTTCCATACCCATTCGAATCAAAAAAGGAACCCCTGCATCATGCCCTGCGCTCTCGGGTCTTGGGGCTTAGGAAGCTAGTAATGCTAGAGCAACTTCATCACTCCACTCACTGATACAAGGGGGGGGGGGGGGGGGGGGGGGGGGGGGGGGGGGGGGGGGACCGAAAGCAGACCTTTGCACACTTAGTTTGAGCAGGAGATTGACTTCGCAGAATTCTTGGACGATCTTCGGCAGGCTGCCAACAACGAGGACCTCGGAATGAAAGTGGGAAGTGTGTGCCTGTGTGGGGTGTTCGCATCTTCGCTGGGTTGGGACCCGAAGAAACTCTGAGTGAACATCCCACAAGGCCGGCCCGACACCCGCGCAGGCCCGCATGGATGTCATCAAGGAATACGTCCCTGAGCTCCGGGAGGATGGGATCTACATGGCGATCGGGTTCGAGGACCTGAGAAGCCATGCTCACGTGTGCTTCAGAACTTGAATCCGAGGGTTCAAGTTTCGGTGTTTTTTTGCTACCCGAGCTTGATGGAAGATGGCTGCAGAACGCTCGAAGCACCCTGAAGCCCTTCCAACACTTCTGACGTGCGAGGAAGAAGTGAATCGTGCCATCCTCTCTGTGCTCAGCGCTGTGTGGCTGCTGCTGGTCCCTCCGGCCTTTTCAAAGGGGCTTTAACAGCAGAACAAAAAGCAGAGACAAAATACCCATTCTACAGGTGTGTGTTGCAGGAGTTTGAGGGGGGGTCCATTCCGGGCCTCGGTGCGTCGAAGATGTTAGGACGACTACAACAGCATGGTGGACTGCCAGAAGATCACGCAAAGGCCAGGGCCCCAGGCCTTCAAGTTCGCGAAGGAGGTACGAGCGCGGGAACCTGTGGGAATGTTTTTTGCAAAGCTTAGTGCAGAATCCCAAGCTTCTGCTTGAGTGGTCTCTCCAGCCCACCTCGTACATAGATGGAGCAACCCCAGAGAGCACCAGCCACGAGAGCGCAGGCTGTCGCCGAAGACGTTCCAGTTCATCAAGGAGTCGTGCAGAGCTGCCCCAAAGCACACCTACAACTCCGCCAACCAGAAAGCCTGTTTTATGCTTGTGTGGACAAATTCCAGGTAGGAAGCTGTTGAACTGAAAAGTCCCAAACAAAAACGCCTCTCTCTCTCTCTCTCTGTCTCTTTCTTGCTGCTTCTGCCAGGAGACCTCCCGAATCCCTTCTTGCTCGGCCCCCCCACCCCCCCTCCCCCCACCCCCCACCCCTCCCTCCATCTCCCTCCCCCTCCCCGAGGAGTTCCTGGGTAGCAACCGGATGAAGGAAGCACAGCTTCACGCTGCTCTGCTGCGAACGAATTCTTTCATGATATTTCAGGTAATTCCAGTCATCTTGGGGATGTCAACAACGTCTTGGGCTTGTTGTTGTCGTCTCCCCTTCTCTCCCTTCTCTCCCTTCTCTCCCTTCTCTCCCTTCTCTCCCTTCTCTCCCTTCTCTCCCTTCTCTCCCTTCTCTCCCTTCTCTCCCTTCTCTCCCTTCTCTCCCTCTCCCCCTCTCCCCCTCTCTCCCTCTTTATCCTTCTCTCTCTGTCTCACACTCCCTCGCCCCCTCAACCTCCACCCCGCCTCCTTCCGGCACATACCCTGAGTTTGTGTGCCTCAGCAAGAGCTTGGGCCAAGGGACTAAGAATCGCTTCGCCCTTGGTGTTTGCTGGAAGCAGCCGAGGCTGTTCTGATCCTGCTCGCGCTGCGCCAGCCGTCTGCATGGCTGTTGTCGGGTTTCATTGGGTTCCACTGGGGGAGTTCCCGGATTTTGGATGAGGCTCGCAGGCTCCTGGAGAGCCCAGGGCCGGGGGACCCCTGTGAAGGACCAGGACGGCACTTCTCGTTTGGATTGGGTGAGGAACGCTGTGGAGATCTGATGAGTGCTGGATAGAACTTCAGACCTAGGCTCCCGACAGCTCAGACCTCCCCAGGCGGCCTGAGCAAGAACGCGGACTTCGCAAAGCTTTGCCCCCCGTCGGAGCGCGGGACGCCGGAGAAGGCAGCGGGCATTCTAGGGGCGCTGGCCAAGTGCCTACACATGCTCTACTTGGTAGCGCATCGTTCACTAACCCTGAACACCCTAAATCTCGACCCGAGACCTGAACCCCCAAACCCTAAAAGCTAAACCCTAAACCCAAAACCCTATTTCCTAAGCCTCTGCCTCGGGGGCCGAGAGCTGCTTGCAAAGCTCTTTCTTTGCACCCGGGCATCGGCTTGGTGGCCTGGCCGACTCTCGGTAGGTTTAGGGTTTAGGGTTTAGGGTTTAGGGTTTAGGGTTTAGGGTTTAGGGTTTAGGGTTTAGGGTTTAGGGTTTAGGGTCTAGGGTCTAGGGTCTAGGGTTTAGGGTTTAGGGTTTAGGGTTTAGGGTTTAGGGTTTAGGGTTTAGGGTTTAGGGTTTAGGGTTTAGGGTTTAGGGGCCATACTAGGGCAGCAGTGGGGTCTGAGCACCCCAAGAGACAGTCAGCTTGGCAGGTGGTCACAAACGAGACGGAGACTGGATTCAGATCCCAGACCCGGAACCCTAAGGCCAGGGCTTCTTTTCGGCTCAAGGCTAAGAAGGTGAGGGCATCTAGGATACCTCGGGGCTCCACTTCGCATTTGCCGGGGTGCCGAGCCACGTCTACTTGCCCATCATGGAGGCTGAGCCCGTCCAGGGTCAAAACACCCAGTGCGAGCCAATGATCATCTCCGAGAACATAGAGGAGGAGCTTCATCGCCGGGGCGCCTCCTCCGACACGATCGATTACCTCAAAGAGGATGACGAGATGACGCATCTTCCGATACGGGCCATGTCGCTTGACGGATCAATTCGTCCCTATGCTCTGCGCTGCATTTCCCACCTGCTTCGGGCATATACTTCGGATCAAGGCATTTGGTTTCACGCGGCCCTGCTTCTTGATCGCTTCGCAGCAAGCAACAGCTTTCGCTTGGAACAGCTGCCGCTGACTTGTGCGTGCTCAGCGAGCCTTGCCTTGAAGTGCGAATCGGCCAGGCCCTTTGCCAGAGCTCCCGTTGGATGATCTTGATCAAGGACTTTGCGGGGTGGTTGGAGTCCACGCAGAACTGTGTGACTTCTGAGGTGTCCAGGGAGGCACTCGCGCTGCATGAGAGGACGGTTTTTGAGGTGCTCGACTGGCGGGAGCCTGTGTTGAGCAGTGGTACCATTGCTTACTTCACTCGCTGTGCATGGTGGGTCAGAAGTTCCAAGCTCCCATCCAGCAGATGCGAGCCGTGTTGTTCTTCCCAGCGTCGATGCTTAGCATGGCAAGCTGGCCACCGGACTGTTCAGCCTGAGCTTCGTGGGGGCCTGCAATGGCCAGCCTCAAGCCGTCCACCATGAGTGCGGCAGAGTGGGGCACGCTTTTTGCGGGGACTCCTCCAGGCCTGCCTCCATGCTCGTGTGCGCAGGCTGAGACGATGAGGCTTATGGACGTGCTCCGCCTAATCGTCAAGGAAAAGCCGGATGACATCCGCGCCTGGTCAAGGCATGCACTAGAAGCCTTGGGCGAGAGTTTTCGGCAACTTAGCACCTTCCAAGTTGAGGGGGCGGGGGCAATAGCTAGATTCCTCGCTCGATGTTCAAAGTGGGATGGAAGGTTGCAACAACTGCATGTTTGGGTCTTGCGAAGCAGACACTTTGGATGGTTTCGGTCTCATGTGGAGAAACGTCGGGGTAGCTTGTCCCTCATCAGTCTTGCAATTGTCTGGTGAACTCTTGAGTATTGTGAGCGTAGGATGGCTTCAGAATCAAAGCGGTTGCAGAGCAAGGAACACCTTGCTCAGCAAGATGCTTCAGATGCTGGTGTGTAGCTCAGACAGACCAGGTGGTGGTGCCCCGAAGTGTTTGGAAACCGACCACCAGGCCCAGAAAATCCCAGAATTACTTTGCTTGAGAGACCTAGAACCACCGTCTGGATCACGGAAGCTGCAGAGAGTGTGCGGCTCGGGACTTCGACCACACAAGCAAGGATTGCATGACGGCCCAATTTGGTCTTAAGTTTGATGCTCGGATGTTAAGCCGTACTATACGTATGATAAGCCCTGACCAGTTCCCGGCGCCGATGTGCGACCCTTGCTGGGCATGTATTTGACTTCGCAAGATGAGGCACAAGTGCCTCCTTCACTTGCAGCAGCGCTCCGCACAGAGCGTTCGCTCCACCTAGGAGATATCTGCATTCCGAATCCTCAGCGGCTTCTCGATCGGTTTGTAATTCTGTCCCCAAAACGCGATTGGTCACGTCATATGATGCTGCTTTGCTATCAGCTGTGGCTTTGCATACTGGAAGATCGAGGTTCGCTCATTCGCTCGGATTCACGTAGGACGTCTCAATGTTGCCAGCTTTGCATTACGGGGCGGCACCTCAGCTGGATTCTATGCAACTGCTTGTAAGGGCAAGGCCAGTCCTTTCTGAATACCCACGCAGAGCGGCCGCACAAACACGCCAACTTCAGGGTTTCTTAAAGATGAGGAATCTCCGAGAAGTCCCCAACTTCAGAGAAGAACAGGGACGAGGGCCTCATGTGCGACAGGTCCTGGCCTACGCCACCACCAACCTTGTCACTTGGCCATATAGGGCTTGAAATGGTTCGGCCTGTTCATATCTATGTGAACGCATATCTATATGATATGTATAAACATATATATATATATATTTATACATATATATATATATGTATACATAATATATATATATATATATATACATATATATAGTACACAGATGTATAAGCATATTAGCCGTACTGCATATGGTAAAACAAAAAGTTTTGTTCTTCATTATTTCATTTTCATATCATAAGTAATGTTGCATCTTTCTTGTACCATTGATGGATGTAATTGCTAAGCGACTGTTACCACCAATTCCCCAGTGCTCGTTGCGGGCTTCTCGAGTCTTCGAGCGGAAGCGCCCCAAAGCCCCAGAGGCCCGCTGTCCGACCTCGTAAACAGACCCCGGCTCTGCCCGACTTGCACTGAACTGCCCAAAGTCCCCACGATCTGATACATGATGCGCCGGGGCCGCTGCGCAGCATCAGCTCACCCCACGGTATATCTCAAGCGCTGACTCGAAGTAGGGCTTGGATGGGGCTGTTGCAGGGCCGTTCTTGTCGAATCGGAAGTTACCTGCGAAACCTCAAGCAGAGATTGTCGGCGGTTTCCAAGGACGCCTACCTGCCCTCGATCGCAAGCCTCCGCGGGGATGCGTACGACATCCTCTCGGCGACGGCGCGCATTCCGGATCCAGCTCTGGCGTTGACAAGAGTGACCGAATATAGGGTCAGTAATTCTTCCGACCCCTACATTACCTGTGCTGTGCAGGTGCGGATGCTCGGCGCGTTTAACTTCGCGCAGCTGCTGCAGGGCGCGCCTGGACCTGCACGGAAGCCCTGTCGAGCCCCCCTGAACTTGGCACCCAACCGCTCCAGAAGCCCAGAAACCGACAAAAAGGACCGCAACAGAAAACTCAACACTGGAAGCCCGAAGTGGAGGGACTGGGTTAAGGTTGTTGGAGACTCCGAGGCGTGGGAAGGTGCCCCCAAAAAGAGCTGAATGCTTGCGTTCTGAAGGCCCAAAGCAATTCCGAGCCACACTAGACCTCACCCGCCGAGGAGAACAACCCTCACTCCATTTGGCAGCTCCAGGCGCGGCGTTCTTTCATGCAGTTCAGGGCCGTTCAATTGCTCAATGTCAGTGCTATGCCTCGTTTGCGTCGGCGCACTGTCCGGGTATAGATTTGAGTTGGGAATGCAAGAGGGTGTATGAGGGTGTATGAGTTCGGAAGACAAAAGGCGCCCAGCAGGCCTTTGACATCGAAGCATTCCCCTGCCCCGTCTCAGAAAGCCGGAAGCCTTTCGAGGCAATTTTCGTAAGTTCATGAGAGGGCTTCTGCAGAAAGCTTTTGCAAAACGCTTTTGCAAAAAGCCGGCGGCTCGCGACCCGACAAAACTTGGCCTGCCTCGACTGATGTAGGTGGGATATGAAGGGAGGTCAAGGCCACAAGGGTCGAACGATGCCGAAAGCTTCCGGCCTGAACTCACCAGCAGCCGCTCGTGGGCAGGGGTCGCTTGAGGATGAGGGCGAGGAGGTCTTCCAGACACCCGGCCTTCTACACTGTCAGGGGATGATGCGCGTATCAGTTCTACAACATCTGTGATTCCCGGAAGCCCCAGAAGCATTCTTGGGGTATTCAGGCTGGGGCGTAGTTGTGTCTTGTTTGATGCAGAGCTTGTTGGGACATCCAGAAATCCTGCGGTGTGAAGTGTGCGGTGAGGTCACTGTGTGCTTCTGTGGAGAAGGTTTGGGATGTGGGCTGGATGGGTTTGGGTGGGATCACGAACCAGGGCAGTGCCTACGATGGGACGTTGACAACTCTTGGGTGTTGAGCAGAGTTGATTGTGCCATATAATGCCCGGTTTCCCAGGTTCAGCGTGGATGGTTTGTTGTTGGTTATCAAAGGCTGCATATGCTGTGTGACATCTATCAGCAAGGCATGCACCAACTTTGCTGGTCTTGCTGCGATGGTGTCACGTCAGCTCTTCGTAAACATACTCACATTCGAGCATGCTGCCTGGAAGTGACTGCCCCGTTGCGCTGGCAAAGTGCGCGAAATCGTTCTCATGCACTCTGCGCACTTTTTAGTGGAAGGAAGGTTCAGGGAAGATTCAGATGCGTGCCTGGGACACCTGACAGGTCCAGCAAGGTACCAGTATGACATACGCCTGATGAGGGGCACCTACTCTTTCAGTTCTGAACCCTACACACAGGAATTTGAGGGAAGCTGGCTTGGACAGTGGGTTCGCAGCAGGAGCGCAGCTAATCGCCAGGCCTTAGTAGAAGCTTCCATCAGCCGAGCTACCGAGGACCTTCCTTTTCGTGCAGGTTTGCCTTCTTTGTGGAGTGCGGGGGCCCAGCAATCTCCAACTCCCGGGATCCGCTGCGACATTTACTATACAGCCCCGGATCTCCACAAACAGCTCAGGAGCAGAGCTCGGGATTTTTCGAGAGCCGGTTGAGTTGAGTGAAGGTTGCAATGTCACGGTCAAACCCTCCACAGGCCTCAGGATTTCGGGCATCGGTGCATTGCTGGGTTTGGGCGTTCACGGTTTGAATCTGGGTGGTGTTGGAGTCAAGGAGTTTGTCAGTTGTTTGCTTTTGTTGAAGCCCTCGCCGAATGGAGCGAGCAGATCGAATCACTGAAATTGTTTTGGGGATTTTCGCGCTCGGCATACTGTAAGATTTGTTCTTTGGTGCAGTGCTGAATGCGGATTAGAGCTGCTCTGCACGGGCGAGGTCACAGGCAACATCACACTTCGCGGCTCGATGTTTCTCAGCGAGCTCAATGGACGCAGCGTGCTCAAAGGCAGGGCGAAGAGTGTCACTCTGCACACCTCGGAAGCAGTTGCCTCTGTGCTTTGTGTGTGTTGTACATCCGTGAAGTACATGTCACATGGAGCTGGCCAAAACCTCTGAAAATCCGAAGCTCTCATGCAATACGCATGCTGAAACTCAGAAGTCCCAACCCGAACGCAGAAAGCCCGAGATTCTCGGTTCCAGTGGCCATGCCACGCTTAGGGCCCTGAATCTCGGCAGGCCTCGCGTGCCTGCAGAACATCTTGGCACCTGGCCCTGCAAGCTTCAAGGATCCCGAGGTTGAACTCTAGCCGTGGGCCTTACTCAGAGCCTTACTCGTTCTCACAGCAGCTCAGGGCTTGTAGGAAATCAGCTCCCCATGAAAGGGCACCCTGTGGGGCAATTCCCTACTGCAAAGACCCCCACCAAAGGCCACCCGAACCATTCCCCCATGCCAAGTCGTGCTAAGGGCGTGGATCCGAACAAAGTCTACTGGCGCTACATCGCCAGCCGCGCAGAAGCCCTGGAGCCCCCCTTCGGTGCTTTTGGGGGGATCTCTCTCTTTGCCTACGCCTCTCGAGTTCCTATCTGTCTAGGGCTGCAGGCATGGGCCCATGGCCTTGTGTAGGGAGAAGATAGGAGCCCTGTATGTATATGTATACATACACATATATATTTTCTACGGAAGTTACACACTATGCAGAGGAGGACCCGCAATCAAGGGCCCACCTAGAATTCCTCCCCCCCCTCCCCGCCCCTCCAGGAGCTGCATGTGCAGACCCCGAGCCATTTGGTCCTTGCCAGACTCGCGTGCCTGACACGCCCCTGGGCCTATCAGTACGAGGGGCGTTCGGTTGTGCTACCCCCAAGAAGAGAGAGTCCACAAGGCGCATGGGCTGACCTCACAGTGTTTGTTACAGATGCCACATGAAAAGGAGATCTTGGGTTTCATGCTTGGAGTATCTCTGTCAAACGCAAGGCTGTTCCATGCACGAGCCTTTTTGTACATATCAGGTTTTGGTTGCGTAGCGGGTCCTAGTTGCGGTATTGTCAACCGTGCTGCCACATGTGTGGTTCCGAGCGCAAGAGCGTGATTGCTATTCCTTGTCTGTCCACTCCTTTCAGTATTCCTTCCTTGCCTTCCCGTCTCCGTCTCCGTCCTTCCCCTCCTCCTCCCCCAAAGGTTCTCGAAAGCTAAAAGCGGCTCCCAGCTTGCCAACCACCCAGAACCCCCAGCTTCAGAGCTTGGTTTTTGGAGCCTCGTCGGATTTCTGGAGCCTTCGAGCATGCCTTGGAAGGTACGGTGGAGCCCTCGGCACTCCGAGCTCTTGCAGGCCCTTTGGGGGAGACGTGTGGCAAAAAGAAGGCTCTCAGTAGAGCGTAGTCTCGAAGTTCTGTTCTTTCAGAGGCTTTAAGAGGAGCTTTCAGGCCCCTTGGAGCTTGACCCTTTTGGGGCCCGAAAGCTCCAAGCTAGGCGGCCTGTTGGCCACGCACCTCTTGGCCACGTTGTTTTGAACGTTTTGGGTGCAAGGGCCCGCCTTTTTGTCAAATCGACTTCGGAAACAGGTTTTTCCACACTGGGGTTTGGGGCACATGGTACCGGAACCGCGTGCAGCATGCACCATCTCGAGAGCCATATTGCCATTTCACGGAAAGCCGCAGAATCCGCATAGGCATAGGCCTAGGCATAGCCGAGTCTGCGAGTGAGCGTCGCTCCGCACACAGGGTGGCGCTTCCATTGTGCAAGAGAAGCAGCCCCCCCGCCCCCCCCCCTTCGCCGAAGCAAAAGCTTTCGCACGCTGAGCTCCGGAAAGCACGCAGCTTGAACATAAATATGAAACCGCATACCTTGATCCACCCTGCTGAAGTCTTAACACCTCACAGAGACAGAGGCAGAGAGAAAGAGAGAGAGAGAGAGAGGCTGGCAAGGGGGCACTCCTAAGTGCAGAGAAGAAGGCTGGCAAGACCAACGATGAAAGCCCTGAATTTTGCAGAGCCCCAATGCCCTGAACCTAAATTGGTCGGTCCCTTTCCTGCAAAAAGGGCTGAGACCATGGACCCATTCTACAGCTCCCTGCTGTCGAGGGCCTTAGCCGCCTTTAGCCGTTATCAGGTTCGCCATGGTTCTGAAAACGAACAGAAGGACGATCAGAAGGGGTTCTCAGTGCCCGTGTCTACAGGTGACTGGGATCAGCTGACGGACGCAGAGAGGGAGACTTGGCTTTCATCAGCCGTAGGGTGGGGATGATCGATGTAAGTGTTTTGGGGGCAGTACCAAGTGAACACCCTGAGTCTCAGATTGGGGTTTTGCGGAGATGTGGCCCACAATTTCTGGAGATTGCGATTCGTTGACATGTAAGGGATTGATTTGCGTGTTCAGGATTGTGGGGAGATACCACAAAAAGCATTCAGTACTCAGTACTCTCGGTACTCTCTGAAACCCTTGGTCCGACAGGGCCACGAGCCACAAAAGGCACACCGCATTGCTCAGGACGCACTTTCCGAGATCTTCCTCTCTGATGGCCACTACGACAAGGCACGACACCTCCCCCAATGAAATGCATGAACAAATGCAGCGTGACGCCGCCCAACCCGAATGTTGCCAGCTGGGGGCCCTATGTGCATGATTGACTTTGCAAATCCATGGAATGGAGTACGTCGAGCGGAGGAAGCGCCGGCTGTGAAGATCGCCACCCCAGATAGGATGTAGGACTACCGAAGCGGAATGGGGGCTTGGGGGCTTGAATTCTCGACCCTCAAGCCTTTGTTCCGGAGCCCTCCCAACCAAGCCCCAAAGTCTCGAATAAAGGCCGCCCACTTCGGGGGCTATTCTCTCTGCTTCGCTTCAAGATGTGGAGCCTGTCTTATAGGCCTTCATCTTCCAATACCTGCCGCTTTTCCTGACCAACGCCATGGCGAATCCGGGCCTTGGTTTACGCGGCTCGGGTGGCAGCCATACTCCGGCAGCAACGCAGGTGGTAGCGGCTTAGCAGCGCACTGCAGAGTGTTAGGGTGCTCGCTGCTCGCGTCGGGCTTCGGAGTTGACCTCCTCAGACTCAGGTCGCGGACTTCAGTTCCTCGTGGAGCTCTATGGGAAGCTAATGAACCACCGCTGCCTGAATCAGGCCCGGCACCCGACTCCGCAAGCCCTGAGCCGCAGCTCCTTGCCGTGTCAAACCCGGGATAGACCAAGTTCCTGAGGGCTTGTAGCTTTGGGCAAACTGAATCAAATTTCACAGGACGGCTCCACTGTGACGGTGGACATTTCCTCGCTGGCCACCATGGCCAAGGACCGAACTTGAGGTGAGGTTCCCGAAGCCCACACAGGAAATCTACCTAGAGTTCTTACAGATCTTCCCAAATGAATTCTGCTTCATCTGGGGGTACAGCGTTTAGCTGTTCGCGGTTGGGGGTCGCGATCGTCGTGACTGTTGTCCTTTGGACCTTCGGGTGTCGTCCTCTCGATGTGCCGCAATGCGCTTCCGTGCTACGTGCTTGCGGAAGCCCGCCTTTTGATATCTTTTGATGCCCGGACCTCCAAAGAATTCCTAGAGCCCGTTTTCGGACTCATCGTCCCACCGCTCGATGGTTTCGGGGCCCTTTTGGAAATGTGGCTCGGACTCTGTGTGCCGCCGCTTTGGCTTTTGTGTCTCGTGTCTCTGGTGGCGCATCGTCTCATGAAGGGCTCTTATCATGGATGCACGCAGATCGGCAGCTTGCTTGCTGGCGCGGCAGTCGACCCTCTCAAGAGAATCGCGAAAACTTCACCAGCCCCAAAGTTTTCTGAAGCTTCGGCCCCTGCCCCCTGAGGACATCGAGGACTTGAAGCTCCTCCGTGCCACGCCTGAAGGTTGCCCCCAAGGTGTGGAGGTGTGGAGGTGTGGAGGTGTGGAGGTGTGGTCTGGGTTTGGGGTGGGGAGGGATTGGGCCTCGAATTCTGGGCTCCGCAAGCTCTGCAACGGCCAAGGACAGTGCATGGACTTCTCGCGCATCGTGAAGCACGGGAGTGGTGTGACACTGGGCCTCGAAAGCCAGAGAGAGAGAGGGGGAGAGAGAGAGAGAGAGAGAGGAGAGAGAAGCCGGCTACATCTGCTCATACTGGAGTATATCAGTATAGCCAAACGACCTCCGAGTCCCTCATTGACCCTGTTTTCAAAGAAGTCGAAAGCGATGAGTTCATAACATCTTCATCTTGAGACTTGGCTAGGATCATGCGGCCCCCTCCATCTTAAGTAGAGTCAAGCCCGTTCTGCTGGCTCGGCACAAGTCAAGAATGTTCGCACACCCTGCTTTCGCCCCAAGGCCCTATAGAATCTCAAGTTTCTCGCTCCGCTTGGCCAAGCCCCCATAAAGCCCACCCCCCCCCCCTTCGCCATGTCCCCGCTGTGCTTGTCTCACTTGTGTCGCTGCTTCCCAGATTCTGCTGCCCTCTCCGAACCCTTACATGAACATCACGTCGAGAGCCAGGACCGTCCTACTCACCGCCGAGAGCTACCAGATCCTCTCAGGCAGGGAGCAGCAAGGAAAATCGGGACTAGGAGGTTGCTGTTCCTCCTACACGACTTCCAAGTTCCTCCACCAATGCGCATTTCTGGTCCCAGGTCAGCTTGTGGCAGAGGATCGCAAGGTGGACTTGCTGGAGATGCTGACTGCTCAGCAGCACCGCGTCAGCGAAGAGAAGCCGGTTGGGGTTCAGCTCCGGGATAATTACCGTGTCATCCTGCCCGAATGCGCGGCCTCCTCGACCCAGGTTTCGCACGCCCCAAAAAACCCCCGCCCCCCAAACCGCAGAACCAGAAGCCCTCGCCTTCTTGTGGTGCAGGGTCTTGGTGTCATTGAAATCTCCCAGGCGGCGCCTGGAGGATGCGGTGATTGGCCGGACCCGGCCGATGACACTCTGGGACGAAAGCCCGCGAGCGCCTCCGCCGTTTTGGGGTTTGGGCTTCTTTTCTTTTTTGTTCTTGCTGCTCTTGAGCTCCCTGCTTTCGGGCCAGGGCTCAACTAAGCCCAGGGTTCCGCAGCTTCGTAACTCATCGCATGGCATAGCAGCCAGAAGCGTATGGCTGGCTTTGGGGCCCTCAGGATCTATCTCGGGATAGTCAGGATGGTCCCACAGAATCTTGGAATCTTGAGGGGTTTGCACCAAGAGGCCCGAAGGCTGCGAGTCGGGATGGCGAGGGTGGAAGCTCGAAAGTACGCGCTACCGAATTTTCAGGAGCTATGCCGCTGACTGTCCAAGCCGGCCCCCCTAAAGCGGAAGACCTGAGACCCTCACACAAGCCGATCTCCAAGAGACCGGAGTCGCTTCGAATGAGGACATGGTCATCTCCGACGAATTCTGAACAAGCTTGGTGCCTGGTCTGAGGCATCGGGGAGTGTAGCATCTCAGGTTTCAGCTTTTCCTTGAAAGGCGCTTGTCTCGCTGGGAGGGCACCGCTCAAAATCAACTGAAAACTAGCTTTGAACCTTCGGCAAGTGTGCAGAGTGTGTGCAGCTCTGAAGGGATTCTGGATGGCCCGACTCCGCGGCTTGAGAAGCACAGGTCGGTGGATGTTCCCCCTTCAATACGAACAGGCCTGAATGAGGCTTACCAATAGGGGGGGTTGCTCTCATCCCTCTGAGGGACTTTTTCGTAGGGGGGGAACATCCCTTAAAGCACAAGGTCTGTAGACCAAAACGCGGCCTTGGGCCGACTCGGCGAACGAACCGGAGTGGGGTCAGGGACATTCATGGACTCCAGGGCCCTACTCTCTGAACTCCCCAACTTCCCAAAGGGAAGTTGGGTCTGCGCAGAGCTCGCAGATCGTTCCTGGCGAAGCCCGGGGCGTTGTCCGGCAGTCCGGCTGTGTGGTTCAACTGTGCTTGCTGCCTTGGGTGGGGTTGCCTGAGGCCTGTGGCCATCTTCAATCTACATCCTACACCCCAAACGGAGGGCATTCGAGGGCGCCTTTCACGCTAAAGCTGTACAGACACACTGCTTGTCCAGGGTAGCCTCTACTTGAAGGGCACAGAACCAGAGCTTGATTTTGGCTGCTTCTCAGGGCCTGAGGTTGTAGGGAACACAGAAGTTGTCGGCCCTACTCGACCCATCTTGACAGTAGGTTACGGGATGATCATGCTCGGAGAAGCTACCGCCACGGTCGGATGCGCATTCGCATCCACACGGAATCGTAGAATCGGCGCATCAGCGCATGATCTCGGCATGTGGGATCCCTGCGTCGACCCGACATCACAACCCAGAACGCTTCGCAACGTTAAACCTCGCAGATTCAAGTGCCGCCTATTCAATACAGGAGATTGGGTTTGAGCCTACTCAGCTTCGGAGAATCCACGCCTCCAGAGGCCGGAATGCCTTATAAGTTTCCACTCCCCTACAAATACTGGAGACAAGCCAACCCTCAGTCCGCGCACGGGCTTTCCATGCCAGCAGATGTGCATTACTTTCTTCATAGTTGCCTTGGCTGGCCTAGCCACCGCAAGGAAGAGGCAGTGCGATGATTTAAACGGAGCTTTGGCTGATTTGTTGAAGACCGCGCCCTAAACTCCCAAAACCCTTCCATGCCCGCCCCTGTACCTGAAACCAATTTCTTGTAGCCCAAGGGGAGCACTCACACTCCTCAGCTCTCTGCACTGGCACCTTAAACCATGGGAAAGTAGCTTAATCCTTGTCACTGTGTGGCCCACAACCCATGGTTTGTTGGGTCTTTTGTGGGGCTTAAGGCTTAGGTGCTTACTGGCTCTTAGTAGGGAAACTTGGGGATGAGGTACTCCGCCTCATCCCTGAACAAGATACACAAGGGGATATAAGGTGCCTCCCCCAAATTCCTGCAGATGCTTATCGTGGTTAGTCTGCGGCAGGTTTCAGGGCATCCCTTGACAAGCACGATCTGAAGGAGTGTGGTGACCCTGCTCTTTACATTGCTATATCGCGCCGCGTTTTGGGGCTCGAGCCTCTCCAGAGGCCATGATTTTTTGGGAATATGCCCCTTGGTTGCACAAAATGGACCAGGCATTGAGTTTTTGTCTTCTTTGCAAGGCGAGAGGCTGCGGATCCGTAATTCCACGCTTCAACAGGCAAAAGGGGCGCGAGGGATGAATGAAAGTCTGCGCAGCAGGAATGGCAGCGTTTGGCTGCACTCGCGGCATCTTCACGACAGGCCCCGTGGCAAAAAATGGGAACTGATTGGGGGGGGGGGGGGGAAAAAAAAGGGGGGGGGGCCCCCCCCCCCCCCCCCCCAGGCCTCTTGTTAACGACTTTCGGGGAAGTCTCCGCACATTCTTGTGTTTTGGTGTTAAACATCTCGCTGAGGGAGGCTCAAAGATCAAAGACCCAAGCATGACAAGTTAGAGGTTTCCTTAGTCTTGGACTTGGCTTTTGGTTACAAAAGAACCTTTCGCAAAAGGCAACTAAGGAGTTGCAAAGTACCGGTCACAAAAGACCTCTGAAGAAGCGGCAACTTTCAGCCGACCTCATCGACACCAAGGCAACACCAAGGAAACCTAAAGGGCAGGTCAGGCCTGCAGAAGAAGCGCCCTGAACATCCCCTCCACAGACCCTCCCCACCCCCCCCCACCCCTAAACCCTACACTTTAGGCTAAACCCTAGACCCTACATCCTAAACCCTAAGCCCTAAACCCTGAACCCTGAACCTTAAACCCTGAACCCTGAACCCTGAACCCTAAACCCTAAACCCTAAACCCTAAATCCTAAACCCTAAACCCTAAACCCTAAACCCTAAACTGCCGAGAGCGCCGCTGTCCATGTGCATGGGCGCTCGAGGCTTCGACCGAGGTCCCCGACCGAGCGTCACTGACTGGCTACGCCTCAGACCTAGGGCTGACCAAGCACCGGCGTGTTTTGGTGTTTTTGGGGGGGTCTGGGGTGCCCCCCCCCGCTGGGGCT
Source organism: Symbiodinium natans (assembly GCA_905221605.1). Taxonomy (NCBI): domain Eukaryota; class Dinophyceae; order Suessiales; family Symbiodiniaceae; genus Symbiodinium; species Symbiodinium natans. The sequence goes on from CAJNDS010002287.1 coordinate 425,047, forward strand.
TGGGGTTCCCGAACCGAAAAAAGTCCTCCCTTCTGGGAACTGTCTGGGACCCGCCTTGAAAAGTTCAATGGAGCAGTTTGGGATACACTTTCAGGTATCACAACATTCACAGCAGTGAGCAATTCATCAGTCACACTTGTTTCAGCACTTGAGCCAAAGCAGTGACGACAGCTTTGGTCAGATCAGGCAGTGAATACTGCCAGGGCTCTAGAGGGAACAGTGTATTCTAACACAGTCCCTTGAGTCAACACTTCAGTGTTCGACTCACATCAGTCGTCTCGGCCGTTGCGAGAAACTCGGCAGCAGTATACTATCAAATCAAAACCATCACATATCGCAGTACACTCAACGAAAGCAGCAGTAACGAATCAGGCTCATCCAGTGCTTTTGCAAATTGCGAACAGTATCAGCAGCTGGCCTGTACAGTGCTGCTAGGTCTCACTTCAGCTTTGCAGCTTGCAAAACAGTCACCAAGACCAGTGAACAGTCGGCAGTTGCAGCTTACTCAACGACCAAGCCAGTTTCAAGGGCTCAGGGCTCCAGTGACTCTGCAGTCACTCTCCATCTTCAGTCGGAAAGGGTCCCCAGCTCAGAGGCCAGTCGAATGTCAGTGACATGGCATGAGTGGATACCCCCATCGACTATCTGCAGTTCACTGCAGTCTCTCACTCGGCTGGCGAGACAGTGATTGAGACTTGGTGGTCAGTCCCAATGGCTCGCCTCAGGCCAGTGACCACAGTGGTCAGAGCAGTGGCCTGTGCCTTGTCACCACCAGTGAATCCTGGCCTCCATGTGCCAGTGGGCTGGTCCTCATCAGTGATGAACTCTCCCAGCTGGATGGCAATTGCCTCAGTCCAAACAGTCGCCCCGATGACGATGTGGCGACAGTTGCGATGCCAGTCAGCGGCAGTCGACCGAGCAAAGAGATCCTTCGGCTCCCAGTCGACCAGTGTCCAACGACGAACGGACACTCGCTCTTGCGCATTCAGTGTGAACGGCACCTCAGTGAGCCCGGGGTCAGTGGTCACGATGTAATCACTGTACCTGCGATTGAAAAACCGCAGTGCGCCTTCAGTGACCAGATCGATGAAATGCACAGTGGTGAACCGAAACGCCACCAGTGTCCACGTCTGCTCAGCAGTGTCAGTGGACTCCTCGGTCTGTGTCTGCCACAGTCCACGGCGCCACAGTGCGGCTCGAGCACTCATCGACAGATTGAACTGTCCAGCGTAAATCCCATGCAGTGAGAATTGCCCAGTCGTGAGCAATGTCTCCGCATCTTCAGTGCGTAGGCAGATCCAGCAGTGCTTGGCCACCAGTGTCTCCAAGACACTCGTTGGGTGACCATTCTCACTTGTCAGTCTGCCAAACAGTGCAGCTTCCTCCCTCGTATACTCGCTGCTCCAGTTGACAAATGGAAAGAGATCCACAGTTTCTGGAACAGCATCCATCAGCAGATCAGTGCAGTCATACAGGAGGTTGAGGACAGCTGGAGGCAGTCTGACCCTCTCAGTCCCATCAGTCTGCGCAGCGAAGAAGCAGTGCATTCCACATGATGTGAGCACTTCCTGCACAGTGCACTCCAGTAGCTCCTTCTCATCTGCCGCTCTCTGCACCAGATCGCGCAGTTTGGCCAGTTCCTTTGCGAGCAGCAGTCGCAGATCAGCGAAGCTTTGCCAGTGGTTGGGGTAGCCTTCGACAGTTGGATACTCAGCATTTGACACCCAGTACCACCTGACAGTTCCTCCATGGAACAGTACCGGCGGCCGTTCAACCTGGATATGATCCAGTGGCCTCTCACTGACATTGAAGGGCCAGTTCGCCATTGTCACTTCAGGCACCTGACTTGCCAGTGACATGCGCTGTGTGGCTCCATTCAACTCAGTGGCCAGTCTGCCATTGTGAGTCGTCACAGCTCTTTGCTCGAGCTCAGTGATCTGGAGCATTGGCTCATCAGTGGCCAGTCTTGCCACATTTGCGATGGCATTCGACATGGCGGCAGTCTACAGAACAGTGAGGAAGCAGAGGGCAGTTAGGCAGTGACTTTTGAGTCGCTCAAAAACACAGCATGCAAAGCAGTGCAACCCAAACTTCTATGTACAGTTTTCTTTCTACACATGACACATGTAAAAGACAGTTTTCCAACTTCGAAGAAAACAGTGAAAAATCGTTTCGAATCGACGAAAACAGTGAACGTGGTTCTCTCCTCTCAGTCTCTTCTTTCTGCACAACAGTACATGCACAACTGCACAGTGACACTCAGCACAAGCAGTGCTTTGCTTGCCAGTGCTCCTTGGGAGCAGTGCTTGTTTGTCTGTTTGTACATGCACAGTGAACAAGACAGTGACACACAACGCACACAGCACAGCAGTGTTGCTTATGTTTATGCTGCAGTGTTGTAAATCCGCAGTGCCTATGGCACGAGGCGTCCAGCAAACGAAACAGTCCTGCAACCAACCCCAAACAGTGCATCAACCGCGGCGCATCATCACGAGCATCAGTACGCGGGCGCACACAAAGGGGGCACGCAAACAGTTAGAACAGGTTACTATGAACGCCTAAGCGTCCTTTCAGTGATGACAGTGTTTCAACGCTGACATATTTGGTGAGCAAATCGGCAGGGTTGTTCAGTGTTCCTACCTTCAGGACCTTGATCAGTCCAGCTTTCACCAGGTCTTGCATATAAAGGAACCTCAGTTCCACATGCTTAGTGCGCTTGCCAGCGCCGAAACGCGTCGCCATAGATTTGCCTGCAGTGGAATCAGTGTACACGTGAACATTGACCTTGCGGGTCAGTCCACTCTCCAGCAACAGCGCGCGAACGAACAGTGCCTCGCTCGTGCCTTGACCAATTGCATACAATTCAGCTTCACCACTTGACAGTGCGATTGTTGATTGCGTGCGTGCAGTGCTTTGAACATTACAACCAAGGACATTCACAGTCGAACCAGAAGTCGACTTGCGTGTCTTGTTGCATCCAGCCCAGTCACTGTCAACATACGCATTTACATCCACAGGGACAGTGGCTCCAGACAGCTGGTGCGTCGGTCTCAGCTTCAACACCGACAGTTTGGTACCAGACAAGTACCTCAACAGGTGTTTCAACTTTCCAACCGACTCAGTGGTGGGAGCAGTCACGTCGCGTGACAGTTCCTTCACCGCGTATGCAACATCAGGCCTTACAAACGCATACCATAGCAGTTTGCCAACCGCAGTGCGATACTTCTCATGGCCTTCTTTATCCAGTGGCTCAGGCATCAACTGTCTCAAGGATGACGACCCAGTCGTGGCAACAGGATTGCACTTCGACAGGTTGTACATTTCAAGCAGTTTGTCAACATACGATGGAGACATGCACACATCAATGCTATCACCGCAGTGACGCAAGCGGCGACCAAGAAACGTGTGCTCAGTCCCTTCGACCAACTCACCAGTGATCTTCACGATCAGCTCTTTCTGCAGTTCTTCAAGAAACTGCCGTTTGAGCTTGTCATCTCCAATGATCAGTAGATCGTCAACACATGCCAAGACAAACAGTGAACCACTTTCATGACAGTAAAGATTGCCATCGGACTTGCAGCGCTTGAACTTCAGTTTCTGCATCGTAGCGGCAAAATGGTCTTGCCACAGTTTAGGCGCTTGATGCAGCCCGTACATTGCCTTATTCAGTCGCCAGAGTACTTTCCTGTCAGGGTAGTACTCAGCTGGCGGCCAGACGAACACTTCGTCAGTCATTGCTGCGTGTAAAAACGCAGTTGACACATCAGCAAGCGTGATCGTCCAGTTTCGAGCAAGGGCCAAAATCAGCAACACACGCAGTGTCACCAACGACGGTGTGCTCGCGAACAGTGAATCCAGGTCCAGTTGGCGAGAGTCCTGGAAGCAGCCTTGAACTACGAGACGCATTCGCAGTTCTAGGTCAGACTTCCAGCGCTTGACCCATTTCACGCCAATGGCACCCTTCACTTGCTCACTTGAGCAGTTCTCTACGGGCACTTCTGTATACACTTCGAAGTCCTTCATGGATCCCATTTCCTTATTCATGCCAGTTGCCTGTGCTTCTTCAGGAAACTCTTCAGTGGCATCCCAAATGATGGGGTTTGCCAGTTTCGCCTCGGCAACAGCTTCTTCTTCATCACAGTTCACTTCGACGGAAACAGACGACCCATCTTTGTTGCGAACCTCAGTTGCACTTGTCGCGGAAGCAACCCAGGACCAGTCATGCTGATAGGCTTCAGTTATAGCGGCAATTCTTTGCGCTTTGCCCAGTGGCTCAGCGTCAGCTTCAGGATCAGGGCGCGCCAGTTTTGCCTTAGGCTCAGCGCCTCCTTCTTCAGCTGATCTCTTGGAACCAGTGGGCGAACTCAAGGGTTCGACTTCAGCTTCACGTTCTTCAGACGCAGTTTGCGGCTGTGTTTCCAACACATCATCCATTGGCTCTCTAGCCAGTCCAGGCGGTTCTTTCACTCTGCCAGTGGCTGTGAGATTTTGCGGCAAAACAAACTCAGTGATCGCATCTTTGCCTTCACCTTTTGGATCCCAAGGCAGTGCGCGGAACATTTGAACAATCTGCTTTTGCCATTGCAGTGAGGGTTGCAGTCGACGGACAGTCCTCACTTTGGTGACTCCATGTTCAGTTCCGATGATCACTTCGTCTGCTTCAGTATCTCGACCAAGCCACATGCCAGTTTCCCAGGACGGGAATGCTTTGCGCGCAGCGTGCGGTCCAGTCAACTTTGCTTGCACAACTTCGCCAAAGCAACACAGTCCTGAATTGTAGTCTCTCTGCCAACGACGCCAGTAGCTTGTGTGGCCATCCGCATGTTCAAGATAGCGGTTCAGCAAAAACTGAGCATGCTTCACTGCCCACGGGAACAGTGCATGATCAGATGTCACTTCAACGCCAGTGCTTTCTTGAAGCTGCAGAAGGACAGTTCTCAGCTGTGCGTACAGCGTCCTCTGCATCTGGCCTACGCTGCCCATCGCCTGCTTGTGAGCAGTGGGCGCAGCGCGTGTGCTCATGCCACCAAGCTCTTTAACAGTCGACAGAACTAGGTCCTTCAGAGGATTTTCCTTGTCGTACTGAAGGATACCAAATGTCCTGCCAGTTTCAAACACAAACTTCTTCAGCTCAGCCATTGCGTACGCACCACCTTTCTTGGCAGTTTGCTTGTCAGGTACAACAACAGCCATGCCAAAGCCAGTTTGCACGTCTGTGGCAGTCAACACGGTTCTCAAGGGAAGCGACTTGTGCGTACTGACATAACAGTAATCCACTTGGATCACAGGCTGTCGATCCACTTGCTTCAGTGAAGGTCCGTGACGACCTTTCGCCTGAACGCAGTGTGGGCACCAATCTCTGAACGGCAGATGTGTCAGTTCATGGACACGTCTTTCTGCCTCAGTGGGTTCCTTAGGAACTTTGAGAGGTTTAGCCTTGTAGGCAGTCTCTCGAATCATTTCCTGAACCTCAAGGTTTGGTGCTCTTTCCAGTGGAACGAACAGATAGTAGCCAGTCCAGGTATGACCCGGATCAGCTCTCGGTTCTTCACACTTCGTGACACTTCCATCAGCTTCAATCATGTCAGACCACAAATCCTGAAAGCCAGTGTCGATACGAGACTCATCAGTCGACGTCGTGAAGTAAGTGTAACGATCAGCCCACAGCTGGTCAGTTGACACTCTCTCCACATCTAAGGCCGTAGCGCAGTCCTCAGGATGAAAGGCGCAGCTCCTAGGCGTGTGTAACATGCGAATCCAGTACCTTGGCAGCTTCAGCCAGTAATCACTCGTTCTGGATTGACCAGTTAGAGGATCAGGACTGTTGAAGAGCCGAACCAGTTCAGCCTGCATTTCGGGCCCATGATACACTAGGCTTCGCAGTCGCGAAAGGCAGGCATCAGCCTCCGCAGTCTCGCCTCCTCGGCTCGAAACAGGCCTAGAGCGGGGCGGGCGGGCGGGAACAGTGGCAGAAGGGGTGGGCGGGCGGGAAAACGCAGTGACCGCGGGACCAGGGGCGTTCGGGGCGGTTGTCACGCCAGTGCGCGGCGGAACGCGGTCAGTTTTACCGCCACCAAAGAATTTCGTTTTGCCTGCGGGCAGTCGGGGGCTCTGTTTGCCCTGATGCCGCAACTCAGGTTTGTAACGCAGTTTGAAAACACACTTACCTTTCCAGCGGACAGTGTCCTGTGCAGTCTTGTCTGCCAGTTTGAGGAAATCAGCATCCCTCACTTCGACAGGCGAAACTCCACTTCCATACAGTTTGGTGGTTACTCTTTCGCCAGTGAATCTTGACAGTGGGACAGGCAGATCACGACACTGCTCTGGGGAGAACAGTCCCATGCGCCATCGGTGATGATGTCGCGTCAATGTCAAATTTCGCTCATCTAACTCCCAACAGTCTACTGCAGTAGCCAACAATTCATAAATCTTGGAGACATGATCAATGCTGCAGTCTTGCACATCACACACTCCAGACAGTGGCATGTCCATGTCATCTTCGCTCAAGCTCTCCTGTAACAATTTCGGCAGATCTTTCACACATCGCTTGGCGTCCTCAGCACAGTGGTATGGAACCACAGTCGGATTGAGGTAAACCAGTGTGCCTTGCCGAACTATCGGGACAGGATCCTGATTCACAGTCAGCAATGCCATGAAATCTTTGCTCATGACAGTCCAGAAGCCTTGCAGCAGTAATCTGGACACACTAACCAGTGGGAACGGTATGGACTTGCACACATAGAAATTGATGCACAGTGAATGACCATTGCAGTCGAGCTGAACGATTCTTCGACCCAGTATTTTTAGGGTTTTACCCGATATACTTCGCAGTGCCGGAGCATCATCATTCAGGGGAAGCAGTGGGTAATCATCAGCAAACCACTCAGGACAACAGTGAGCAGAAGCACCAGAATCAAACAAGATCCAGCTTCTGTCAGTTACACCAGCTTGCAGATGAAACTCAGTGAGCTTGTCTACAGGTGTTGTTGTCTGCTCAACTGCAGTTTCTGATGAAACATTTCGGGGTAACTCATTCGGAAGTACAGGTTGACCAGTGGTCATTGTCGCTATCAAGAACAGTGAGGCTATGAACAAATTGCGAACAATGCCAGGTCTAGCAGTGCGAGAACTCCCAGCAGTCCTCGAAACTCGCGGAGAATCCACTTCGGTGGGTTCCTCAGTGAACACAGCGGCAGCTGTGCCAGCAGGCTCCTTAGCATCAGTGACCTCAGTCACCGTGACCGTCGACGCTGCAGTTGTCGCAGCTGTGGAACTCTGCGCTGGCTCATGCCAGTGTCCTTGCCATTCGTCTTGCCAGTAGGATCCTTCAGACCAGTCATCATACCAGCCTTCATCCCATGAGCTCCAGTCTTCATACTCACCTATTGCGCCAACATACCATTCGTACTCATTCCAGTCGGCGTTCCACTCTTCTTCGTTCCATTCTTCTTCATTCCATTCTTCAGTGACAGCTCCTACATTTTTCGCTTGAGGGCATTCTTTGCTCCAGTGGCCCTGCGAGCCACAGATAAAACATCCGTTTCCATTTCCTTTTCCTTTTCCTTTTCCTTTTCCTTTGCTCTTTCCTTTTCCTTTTCCTTTCCAGTTTCCTTTGTCACTTCCTTTTCCTTTCCATCCTTTCGCAGTTCCGAAACCTTTCTTTCCTTTGCTTTTGCCCTTTCCTTTTCCTTTCCAGTTTCCTTTCTTTCCTTTTCCTTTCCAGTTTCCTTTGTACCAACCTTTCAGTGCTCCGATATCCATCGGCACTGGACCATCATTCCTTGCAGTACCTGCAGTACTTGAAACTAAGTGCCTACTCTTGTAGTATGACTGAATCGTTGCCAGTAAATCTTTCCATGTGTGTATCTGCGAGACATTCAGTCTGAGATGCTGTTGCAGTGCTCCTTGCGTCTTGCGAATGAACAACGTGATCAGTAAATCATCCTGAACCAAGGCACCAGTCGCCTTCTCATGGCGATTCTTCAGTACAATGAAATCAGCCAGATCATTTTCGAAGTTGTCAGGTCTTAGTTTGAAATCCAGGATCTCGGTGAGGAGATTCAGTCCTTGGGACCGGTTAGGCAGTGAAAACTGCTGATGCAGTCTTCGCCATACCTCGAAGCCATTCTCAGTGTCTTCTTGTCTGACAGTCGCTCTCGCAGCTCCCTCGGTTAACTGTGCCAACAGATAAAGCAGTTGACGACTGAACTCGATCAGTTTCATGTCTCGACTCGCATCGGTTCTTCGATTCCAGTCGATCACATGTTCGTCTGTGACAGCTTCAGTTAGAACCTCGCATGCATCCATGAGCAGCTTTGCTTCGGGCTTGTACAGTCCTATGTACTTCTTCATTTGCCAGCTCCAATCCTCATACTTATCCAGTGACCCATCAAATGACGGTGGGGGGAACAGTTTCACTTCACCTCCGAGACCTCTTAGTTCAGGGGCAGAACCTAGTGAAGCCATTCAAACAGTTTCGGGCACCTGGTTCTCACCAGTGTGCTCCGCTACCATGAAAAGTTCAATGGAGCAGTTTGGGATACACTTTCAGGTATCACAACATTCACAGCAGTGAGCAATTCATCAGTCACACTTGTTTCAGCACTTGAGCCAAAGCAGTGACGACAGCTTTGGTCAGATCAGGCAGTGAATACTGCCAGGGCTCTAGAGGGAACAGGACCCCTAAAGTGTCCCCAAATTCCTGAAACCCTCCTCATCTGCGACCTGGACCTGTGACCGCTGATCCCCACAAACCGTCCTGAGACCCCCCAAATGCCTGGGACCTTCCTGCGACCCCCTGGTTGGGACTGCCTGGGACTTGCCTGCAATGTTCATGGGTTTTTAGCATCGAAAAACAGGGGCCGGCCGAGGCCCCTGCTACCCCCTACCGTTTTTGCTGCCCTTTCAAGCCCGAAAATGTGGTTTTTAGTATTGCATTGGACGGTTTTGGGCACCTTCCACTCCGTGAAAGCTCCAAGAAGCCTGCGAGCCACTGACAGGCTCCATGAAGCTTGGGAGACCCCACCCTGCTCTTTCTCTGCAAAAAGCAAGAAAGCCCCCCTTGAGGGGGGTTTGGGGGGTGAACCCTAAACCCTAAATGAGAATAGTTTGGGTGGTTGGGGTGGGACTACATGCGCAAGCGAGCGGCCCGGGTGCTTTTAGCACCAGCGAGCTTCCCTTCTACACACCCTAAACCCTAAACCCTAAACCCTAAACCCTAAACCCTAAACCCTAAACCCTAAACCCTAAACCCTAAACCCTAAACCCTAAACCCTAAACCCTAAACCCTAAACCGAAGCCTTCCTTGTGCCAGTCTTTGCTCGGCTTGGCGCCTTGGAGACCTGGGCACTTCCCACGGACGGGCTGGCCGTGGTGACACCCTGCGCCAGGTGCGGGGGGGGGGCCTTGTTTGAAGGGCTCCTTCCTTACGTTCAGGGTTTAGGGTTTCGGGTTTCGGGTTTAGGGTTCCTTGTTTGAAGGGATCCTTCCTTACCTTCAGGGTTTAGGGTTTCGGGTTTAGGGTTCTTTCTTATGTTCAGGGTTCAGGGTTCCTTGTTTGAAGGGCTCTTCCTTATGTTCAGGTTTCAGGGTTTCGGGCTTAGGTTCGTTGTTTGAAGGGCTCTTTGAAATGTTCAGGGTTAAGGGTTAAGGGTTTGGGGTTCCTCTTTGGGTTTGGGGTTTAGGGATGTGGTTTTGCAGATGGATGCCATGTGTTTTTGGTTGCGCGTTTTTGGGGTGGGCAGTTTGAGGGCGCCTGTTTCTTTGTAGGCTTTACCAATAGGGGGGCATGGTGTTTGAAGGATTCCGGTTTCGGTTGCGTGTAAGTTTGCTTGTCCTGTGAAGCACGGCTTGGGGTTCGGCCTGCTTGGGGCCTTCTCTTGATTTCTCTTGTATGGCATGCTGTACGTTGTTATGGGGCCAGGGGCGGGGAGGATTTTGGGCGGTAGGGTCCTGCTCAGAGGGCGCTTAGGACCAGTTTGGGGCTTCTGTTCGCTCTCACAGCTGCGGAAAGGAGGCTTCAAACGCCGCGAAACAAGATTTTTCAGCCCAAAGTTCCCAAGCATTCCACTCATCCCCCTGAGTCGGAATGCCTAGGGCCAACGGATCATGGTGCCCAGGTCTTGGAGCAGATAGCCGCGGCACGGGAGCCCAGATGCTGAGCCAAGGAGACGAGGAAGAAAGAGGGAGCAGGGCTTTGATTAATGTTGGGTTGTATGCATGGCAGACAGTTGGGTCGGCTTTTGTGAGAACCTGGATCGTGGTCCCCCAAGCGTTTACACAGCTTCGCATTCGTTTTGCAGTGTGTCGTCCCCTGCTTGAGGCCACTGTCGTTGTTTCATGCCATGCTTCGTGTTCTCCGTGCACGGAAACGGTTCATGTCGTGCATGGGTCGAACATAACATGCAGGAAGCTGCCTGGCGTCACTTTGCACCGGTGCCGCCCAAAACCAATGTTTCGTAGACTTTGTAGAAAGATGCCCCTAAGCATCCCGAACACCATATTCTGAAAGTCACGAGCTCTCGGCATCGCTAGTTGCAGCCCTCGGCGCAAGCCTATACTGCCTTTTATTTTGATGGTTTTGAAACCCCCCCGGGCTCTGGAATGCGAAGAAGCGACACGGAACCATGTGCCGGGAGGGTTCCCGGAGTTCCCCCGGAACCGGTATCGGATCTTTATCTCAATGCCCAACAGCTGGGTGATTTGAACATGAAGTTGGGGGGGGGGGGGGGGGGCGTACCTTATTGGGGTCCGCAGAAGGGAATCCCATTATTTGGGGGTCTATATGAGGGGTCCCTGTTTTCGCTTACCCCCTCATGTGAATCGATATGTCTGACGTGGATTCATTTTCGCGGGACCTTGGATGGCAATGAGTCCAAGGCACGGGGCTCAAAGTCACAGCTCCCACGGTTTTCTTGTCTTAAAAGGGCCTTTACTTTAAGACAGGAAGAGTTTTTGACTGATGACGCTCGTATCAGACCTATGTGAGACTTATGTGAGACTTATGTGAAGCATATCAGACGAATGAGACTTTAAAAGCCACCCATCCCCGAAGCTCGTTTGCGAGCTGCGCCTCAGGCCGGCAACGCGTGGACCCCGTACGAGTCAACCCTCGCTGCGCTGCTCTCAGCACGAAAACCCTTAAACCCTTAAACCCTTAGACCCCTTAAACCCTTAAACCCTTAAACCCATAAACCCTTAAACCCTTAAAACCCTCAAAGGTGTTCATGCCTGGATCCATGGAAGCCGCCTCCTGACCCAGGTCCGTGTCAAAGACAACCAGCTTGTCTTCGTCGAACCCGGCTTTCTGGAGCCACTTGGGACAACGGCTTCAGGGGTTGGGAGGGCAGACTCTGGGGTTCTTGCAATGAGCAGGGACTTCTGTGCTGTTTTTTTTGGGGCAGTTGGGTCAGTGGTGTTCATAGGACTTCTTTTTCTGATTGTCTTCCTGCCCTCGCTGTTCGTTCTAGGTCCTCATTCTCTGTCGTTTCTTCTTTTTATGCTCGGCTCTGTTTATTCCGCTCCTTCACCGCCCTCCCACCCCCTCCTCCCCCACCCGATCCCCTGCCACACCTGCTGCACCCAAAACCATGGCGTAAAAAGCGCCCACTCGACCCAGGCCCACACCGGCACTCACGCCACCCTCGCCCACATAAGCGATGCACATTCACACTCACCATCGCCGCCACCCACATCACCAACGCCGTCCCAACCATGCCCCATCCTCACCAACCACGCCAACCACAGCACTCATCGCCACATTGACAGTTGCGCTTCCATCCACATCACCATACCACTCATGCTACCCACACTCTACCCACCAACATGATATTCACACCACCACCTCCACACCATCCACGTCTATTGATTGGGCCTTAGATGTGGAACACATGCAAACTCTGAGCTGCTCAACCACTCGGGGCGGCTTTCAGACCTCAGCCGCTCAGCACCTGAGGCTGTCAATACCCTTGATTTTCGCGGATGTGGTGTGGATTTCGATTGAGACAGGCGAGCAGAGGGATTCAGGGTCGAGGGCGGAGGCTCGTGTACTTGAAGAAGCGGCTAAAAAACGGCTCCCCCCAAGCAACGTGCAAGCTCTCGGGGTGCCCCAAGTTAACGGATGGCCCAAGTGTAAGTAAGAACCACCCGGCTTGCGCCCGTGCTACGATCTTAAGCCAAGCCTTCCCGGCCCAACCCCCTCGCAACCTGCTTCCAAGTCTCAGAAATGTTCCAGGATGTTCCGGGCTTCCCAAGGCCTTCCAAGGCCTTCACAGGCCTTCAAAGGCCTTCAAGATAATATTTGAAAACATACCAATAGTAAAACATACTAATAAGATCTAATAAGAAGAAGAACGGAAAAACATGAGAGAAAGCTCCCAGCTGTGCCTCTCAAGCCTCAAGCTGTCAAAAAGCCAACAAGCTTGCCCAACGCAGGCAGGGACCGCGTCTCGCCGTATCCCGCCAGCTCTGCCCAAGTCGCAACTCCAGAGGTGCCCCCCCCCCCCCAGACGAACCCAAGCCCTGGGACCTTCTCTACCTGGAGTTTCATGATTCCGACTACTTCAGGGCAACTGCTACAAAAAACTGTAGGTGATTTAGAATCCCAGGGCTACCCAAGCTACGAAGCCCAGGAAGTCAGGCTGGGGAGTGCAGATGGTGGGTTCTGGCATAGGACTTTTGGGGGCTGTTTGGGGGCTGTTTGGGGGGCTGTTTGGGGGGCTGTTTGGGGGGCTGTTTAGGGGGGAGTTTAGGGGGGGGAGTTTAGGGGGGAGTTTAGGGGGGAGTTAGGGGGGAGTTTGGTTGCTTCAGGTTGGGATGTCTCGAAGATCCAAGACACCAGGTACAACAGAGCTGCGTCTTCGCTGTTGCGCCGCGATGGCCATTCATGCAGCCGTGCTCTCAGGATAGGGGCTCTGGAGAGAGATGAGGTTAGCGCAAGACGCCTGAAGTTTCATGAAAGTTTCAGGTTTTCAGGCCCAACTCGAAATTATGAGCATACGCGCAGGCTTAGGATGAGAAGCTAGGTCTCAGCTCTGCCCCGACCTGAGCGAAAAATCGGCCGAGGCTGGGTACCGCCAAGGGCATCGAGGACATGTGGGGGGGGGGGGTTTGCTGCTTTACAGGGAAGTGTTAGCATGAAAGTCATGCTCAAGGCATCTTGAGGGGATTGCTTCAGTTCATTGTGGGGCTTCGCGGTCTGTAGCCCCCCTGCTGAGAGGATAGGTACACTCGCAGGCGTGATGCATAGCAGTTGACCTGCTTGGGCCAAACGGAGCGGGCGGTGCCTGAGACAGCAAATATGGAGGGCGTGACGGCAAGATGATACATGAGACGGCCCATGAGGCTGAGCTTATCCTAGAATACATGTACGGCTCCCCGAGCTTTGCTTTGTGCGACTCACCCTCAGGCACGGTGTTACGTAATGTAAGGCTTGGTGAGTCTAACACTCGCCCCCTGACCAACTAAGGGGTCTACTGTAAGGGGATGTTCGATCTTCAGAGTTAGACAGAGGACAGCTGCAGAATTGTGGTCTGAGGAAATCCGAAGCTGATGTGAAGTATCAGAGTCAAGTGGACCGGTTTTCTGGCCAAGCCTATTCTTTGGATCTCTTTGCCACCAAGGAAGTCCCTGAGCCTTAGACTCCCCCAAAGCCCTAAAAACGCTTCAGCGAACCATTTCCTGCGAGGAGAAAGACGTCGAGGAGATGTATCTTCTCTGTGCGAACTTCGCGTCGCTCGGCAGGCTCACAGAAGTGCAGCGTCTTGACGTGGCCCTGTGCATGATCGGCAAAGTTTGCCGAGCGAGTCGGCGTTGGAAGTCGCTGCGGTTGTTAGAACGACCGTTATGTATGACAAAGCCAGCACAAGACTGCAAGGGGACTGAAGAGTTGCTTGTTTTTTTTGTTTTTCCGGAGTTCGAGTTTGCAGGGCCCGGTGTTTTTTTCTTTCCTAACGTTGGCCCTGGCTTGTTTGCCTTGGTAACGTTGGCCCTAGGCCTTCTGGTCATCTGGTCCCCTGGTCCTGTGGTCCCGTGGTCCTCTGGTCCCCTGGTCCTCAGGTCCCGTGGTCCTCTGGTCCCCTGGTCCTCAGGTCCCGTGGTCCTCTGGTCCTCTCCTCTGGTCCCGCGGTCCTCTGGTCCCGTGGTCCTCTGGTTCCGTGGTCCTCTTGGGTCCCGCGGTCCTTTGGTCCTCTGGTTTCGTGGTGTCCCGGTACCGTGGTCATTTGATGGTATCAATGTAATATGTTTTCGTAGTAATAGTATAATAAGGCATGTAGTATGGTCCTTTGGTCCCGCGTTTCCCGGTCCCGCAGTCAGATTTTGGTTGTAATAATTCTGTAGTATAACATAATATCATATAATACGTGATAGTATATAGACAATATACATATATCATATATACAAAAATGGCTTATAAGAATATATAGATATAATATAATATCATATAACTATTTTTTGTATATACTAGATATGTATTGTGTTTTATGTATTCTACGTAGAATAAGATATAACATATAGGTTATGAAAACATATTATAGATTAGAAACTCTGTCTATATATATATATATTTTTTTTTATTTATTCATTTCTTTCTTTATTTATTAGATATTGAAAAAATTTACAATATAGACAGCACATTATTTTGGGGGGGCGGGCAAGCTTGCTTCAACGCGTATGAATCCCTTCCAAACCCATCATGCGAGCATTGTGTTTGCAAATGGGGGGGGGGGGGGGGCTGCGCCCCCCCCCCAACCCCCCCGCTGTTCTTTAAGCCGGGCAAGCTTGCTTGAAATCATATGAACCCCTTCCAAACTCATGATGCGAGCAATGTCTTTGCAAAATAAACATCAACACACAAGAAGGTACAATCATGTACAAGAATATACAGGAATACAACATATTTACAATAACATACAATCATGTACAATAATATACAATAGTATTCAATAATATACAATAACATACAATAACATACAATAATATACAACAATATACAATAATATACAATAATATACAATAATATACAATAATATACAATAATATACAATAATATACAATAATATACAATAATATACAATAATATACAATAATATACAATAATATACAATAATATACAATAATATACAATAATATACAATAATATACAACTATATTACAAAAATACAGTTATAGACCAGAAGATACAGTAATATACAATAAAAAACAATTAACAATAATATACAACATTATACAACAATATACAACAATATACAACAATATACAAGAATATACAAGAATATACAGTAATATACAAGAATATACAATAATATTCAATAGTATACAACAATTTACAATATTTCACAGTCATATCCAATAATATACAGTAACGTAAAATACTATACAACAACATACAACCATATTCAAGAACTGATAATGGTCTGCAAAAATATTACGAATATACAACAATTTTGAATTACATACAACCATATGCACTAATATACAATAATGTACAGGAAAATACAAGACAATGCAATAATATTCAATAATACACATCAATATACAATATCTACAATAGTATACAAGAGCATGCAATAATTTACAACAGTATCCAATACTTTTCAATAATATACAATATTTTGCAATAATATTTGGTAATATACAACAACATACAGGAATGGACGATATTTTGCAAGAATATACAGTAAGCTATAAGAAGATACAACCATAAATAAAATACAAGAATATTCCATAATATACAAGATTTTAGAATAATTCACGACAATATGCAATAATATACAAAACATTCAAGAATACGCAACAACACGCGCTAATAAGCAAGAATATACAAGAAAAAAATATACATCAGTTATATACCAGAATATACATAAGAATAGCTTACAATATTATACAATAATTTACAATAGTATACAACAAGAGACGAAAATATACAATAGGATACAAAACATTCAATAAAGTGCAACAATCAAGAAGACTATGCAAGAATGAAGTAATATACAAGAATGGTTTTATAATATCAATAGCATTCAAGAATATACAATCATGTACAATAGTGCATTAGTAGAATAGCATAAACATGTTGTGTTTTTCATCATTTAGAGCCTGCAAGCAGGTGCAATGCTGCAATCTACAGCATTTCAAAACGCAGAAATGCTGTGTTTTTAGGCGTTTTAGGGCCTACAAGCACCCGGAAATGCTGCATTTCATAGCATTTAGAGCCAGGAATTGCTGGGCCAACGTTAGCAAGGACCACGAGCCAGGGCCAACGTTAGGAAAAAAAAACACCTCCGCCGAGTTTGCAGGGTTGAGGGCTGAGGATTGAGAACTACGATGCTGCACCCGAAGCTGCACAACAACCCAACATAGGGGTCGGAATAAGTACCAATCGTGTTCCCTTAGGGTCCCTGTATATTTATAACCGAATAAGCCCCAAGACCCTGTGCTAATAATTCAGGCCCCCATATTACAAAAGGAGTCCAAGTCAAGAGCAGCAGCCGTTTGAAGAATCTCAGGGGCCTTGGGGGGATGCAACGATGGCGACCTCCAAGCTGCACCTGACCACGAAGCCCAAAAAACCCTAAGCCCTAAACCCTAAACCCTAAACCCTAAACCCTAAACCCTAAGCCCTAAACCCCACTGCCACTGAGGCCAGACACACCGGAGAGCCTTGACGGCAGGGGCTTGTCCTTCGGAATCCCCCCTTTTTTGGGGGGCTTGGCCCGGGAGAGAGTCGGTTCTCGGGTAGTAGAAGGGTTTAGGGTTTAGGGTTGGGGGGGCCCGGCTTCTTTTTTCCTTATGTGCGGCTTGGCTTGTGGTGCGGCTCGGCTTGGCGGAGTTGTGTTTTTCCTAGGTTCGGCGAGATGGCTTGGCTCGAGTTGGCTTTTCTTTTCTTGCTTAGGTGCTTTGGTTCGGCTTGGCTCACGAGAGCATTGCGTTTGCAAGTGGACTTCCCCGCGTTTTCAAGCCGTGCAAGCTTGCTTCAATACCAGATATGAATCCTTTCTAAACCCATCATGCCAGCATTGGTTCTGCAACTGTTGTGGGGAGTGGCGGGGGGGCTCTGCGCGTGCAAGCTTGCAGTGGCACAGCATATGAGTGGGGGAGAAAGGTTGCAAGGAAACACTTTGCCCTACACGCCGTGAACGGTTGACTCAAAGGCAACTGGAGGTAGAGTCACAATGCAAAACCGTGCAGCTCGCACAGGCCGAAACTGACGGTAGTCGAAGCCTGGCAGGCCTAAGTGCTTTCAGGTAGCCTGTGCAGCTTTACGTGTTGCGATGAGGTTCTTGTGTTCACCACATCGGTCGCCTAAGGATGGAAGAGTTCCTTCGACTCCTGGGTAGCAGTGGCGTGTTGCGCTGGGCCGCTGCGCTGCACAGCCCCGCCCCCCCTTGTCAGTTATGTCGTTCCTGCCCCTTCTTCCTCTTGCTCCGTGAAGAGTAGGCATATCCTTCTTGTATGGTCGGAAGAGCCTGCAAAGCAGGTGGCATCTGCAAAGGTTTTTGGGTGAGCCTAGGATCTTCAGAAGGCAGTTCATGTTGGAAGAGCAATCTGGGCCCACGTAGCTGGGGGCAGCTAGGGTTTGAGGCATAAAGCTTCTGGAATCTCAAACCCAAGGCCCGGATGAAGCCGTCAGGTGTGTGGTGGTAAGGGGAGGTTTGCAGCAATTCTAGAGACCGCCACCGAGGATTTTGAAGCCAGCTACCTGCTGACGCGCACTGTGCTGGGATCAGGTGGGCGCAAGGGCTGTAGCGTAAGAGATGCGGCAAGGCAACACTCGACAGTCGCGGACCCAAAGCCAAGCACTCAAACTCCCTTTCAGCCATTTCAGCCGCTCGAGGAGGATACAGCATCGTCTACGAGGGGCAGCGGGGGTCTCAGAGCTTGCATGAGCTTGCAGAACCTTCGCAGCCCTTAGCTTGTGACTCTTCGGGAGGGGGTGGGGGAATTTTGCTGAACTAGAATCTAGAAGGAGTTTGGGGTTTAGGGAAGGACTTCCGAGCTTCCTGCCGAAACCTGGCAGAAGCCAAGCGGGGCCTCATTGTCCAACACATTCCAAGCACCTTCCGACACCGACCTGCAGTCGCCCGACAAGGGCTGCGCATTCGCCTGATGAATTTCCTTATGATCGGTAAACCTCCCTAGACCCTGAACCGTCTAAACCCCCTAAAACCCTAAACCCTAAATTGAAACCCCCCCAAACCCCGGATGAAGCAACTCACCTTCAGCTCCAGAGCACCTCCCCAGAGTGACCTCACCTATGCCACCCCCCACACCACCACCGCCCTCCCCCCCCAAAAAAGGGTTCAGGGTTCAGGGTTTAGGGTTCAGGGTTCAGGGTTTTCACCACCCAAAAAGAGCCCCCCCTGCTTGGGGCCTGCCGGAATCCGCAGCACCATTGTCGAGGCCAAAAAAGGAGTTCATGTCGCTCGTGGATGCTGTCGAGGCCATCTGGAAGGGTGATCTTGCTTTCCTCAGTTTCCATAGCCTGAGACTGGTCGTCCAGAGCTCCGCTACCTAGGCATCAGGTACCTGAAGAATGGGAGTTTTGGAATGTTGAATCATGTAGTTCCTTCCTGGTTTGTGTTCGGACGCGCGGGATTGCTCTAAAAGCATTTGCCAACAGAAGGGGCTTTGCTCAGTATACTCCAGTTGCCTAGTTCCTCACGAATGGTTGTACAGGTTAACTCTGAGTACCCGGTGGTCTGTTTAACACAGGGTTTCTGTCCTTGCGTTTCCTGGTTTCAAGAACCGTCACACTAATCTCAAGACCCATTCGGACCTTCGAACTCTGAAGCCTGCAGTGGCTCGCTTGAACAGATATTCCGACGGTTCGGAACAGTTCCAACTGTTTGGAGCTGTTTAGAGAACAGGCTCTAAGAATGTACGGATAGTTCCTGAGAGTTTCCTGATGGTTTCCAGAGCCTCTGTTGGTGCTGACACACAAACAAGCCACCGGGCATTCCAAAATTGAACGAACAAATCATAAGTAGGTTTGCTTTGTTTCATGTACGCCCAAATAGTTGCGACGAATGGGAAGCAAGTCAGCTTTGCACGCTTCAAACAAGGGCCGCGATCCCGTGTCCAGTGGTGGTGCGAGTGGTGCGTGCCCTAAAAAGAAACCCTAGCTGAAGACGTGTGGGACAAAATGGCGTGCGTCCGAATGATGCCGCCAGGTCGACCAACCACAAGCCTGGGCCGAGAGACATGGCTTGGGTGGCTTAGGTTTTAGGGTTTAGGGTTTAGGTTTTAGGATTTAGGGTTTAGGGTTTAGGTTTTGTAGGGATTAGGGTGGTTTTGTTCACGGTTTCGGGGGGCTTAGAGCAGTGGTTGGCAGTTGGCGGTCATGGAACCGTACGCAAGAGGCTCCTTGGAATTTTGAAGCTTGCGCTCCGCTTGCCTTCTATTCTTGCCCATGCATGCCCTCCTGGGTGCGTTTGCTTTTGGCTTAGTGTTGGTGAGCAGGGAATGAGGGAATTAGGGCCCTCCATATACCCTTTCAGGGATTATATAGGGTACCTCATCCCCCATTCCCTACCAACAGTAAGTTGGCGTTTCAGGGGTTTTGGAGTCCTCCGCATCCAAGGAGTGACAGTTTGGAGGGCTCGAGCGCCCCGAGCTCCTCGAGCGTTGCGCCGGGGCCCCGTGGGGCTCCTTTTCTTACCGTTGGTTAGTAGGGAATGGGGGAATGAGGTACCTCATATTATCCCTTAAAGGGTATATATATATATATGTATATATGTATATATGTATATATGTATATAGGGCCCGAATTCCCTCATTCCCTGCTACCCGACAGTAAGTTTTGCGAGTGGATTGGGCAAAGCTACATGGCGGCCGCATTTGCTTGGAGGCTCACACTCCCAGTGCTTCGGGGCCTTACACTTGCATGATCTTGCATGTACACTGGCTTCTCCCAGAGCGAAGGTTATGAGCCTTTGCGGCCCTGAGCGAAACAAGAACTCAAAAACCTCCAAGTCCCAAGCCTCAGAACCCCGGCGCGACCCCTGAAAGAGCTTCGCCCCTTCCTCTCCCAAAGCTACGAACCATGCTGCCCTCATCCAAAAACCCCGCGTTGTATGCGTCCAAAAGAAAACTCCGACCTCTGGAAAGGCTGAAGCTCCTGCAGAAGGGGCAATCTAGCACCGAGCAAACCATTTGCGCCGCAACCTCAGAGAAGAGGTGCCACGCTTCAGGCTTCGTCAGGGGGGGCTTGTTCTTGACTGAAAAAAACTCGCGCAGAAGAAGAAAAAGGCGTGAGAAGATCATAGGCAACTTGCCTTGCACCGCATAGGTGGTGAACGAGGTCTACTTTCTGCCGAGCCCTCAGAGCGAAGCCACAAAACACCTTCGCGCCAGTAGTGCCGGTAGTTCAGGCCTCTGAGTCTGCAGACATCAGTGATGTGGGAGGCGTCGTTTCGATCACACGGGCTTACAGGGTCTTCCGGCACCGAGTGTCTTCATCACTGCTAGGTCAGAAGCTGAAATGTGCTTCAGATAGCAGTAGACACTGGGAAAAAAGCACGTAGCGTGATAGCCGTGTGACTATGAAACCAAATGGGTTCTGTCCAGGATTGTTTCCAGTCTCCCCAGGAATCTCCAACAGGAAAGGTGAGGCTCCATGGCCCCTCAAACCCTAAACCCTAAACCCTAAACCCTAAACCCTAAACCCTAAACCCTAAACCCTGAACCCTGAACCCTGAACCCTGAACCCTGAACCCTGAACCCTGAACCCTGAACCCTGAACCCTGAACCCTGAACCCTGACCCTGAACCCTAAACCCTAAACCCTAAACCCTAAACCCTAAACCCTAAACCCTAAACCCTAAACCCTAAACCCTAAACCCTAAACCCTAAACCCTAAACCCTAAACCCTAAACCCTAAACCCTAAACCCTAAACCCTAAACCCTAATACCCTAAACCCTAAACCCTAAACCCTAAACCCTAAACCCTAAACCCTAAACCCTAAACCCTAAACCCTAAACCCTAAACCCTAAACCCTAAACCCTAAACCCTAAACCCTAAACCCTAAACCCTAAACCCTAAACCCTACTCAACCCCCCCAGGTTCTGCTTAACAGCCGCAGCTGTCAATTCACAGGTCCACCTGCGGCAGCCATCCAAACATCAGCACGCTCATAGGCCAGCCGTTTTTCCTCCGCGTTCTCAGCTTTTCTCAGCTTAGACATTTCGCACATACAAGCTATAATTGGGTTATGAGCACAGTTATTATCAGATTAACATGAACAATAACATTAACAATGTCAATAACAATAGTAATCATAGTAGTAATTATAAAAATAGTAATAATGATTATAATAATAACAAAAATAATCATAAGAATAATAATACTAACAATAAAACAATACTAACAACAATGCCAATAGTAACAATAATAACAATAACGCTAACAATAGTAAGAATAATAATAGTAATCATCATCATCATCATCATCATCATCATCATCATCATCATCATCATCATCATCATCATCATCATCATCATCATCGTAATCGTCATAATAATTAATAAATGAAAAAACAAATAAATAATGGTTGCTAAGTACCATGATGTTCCGGAGGTTTCGGGCATCGAGGTCATGAGAGCGTAGTGTCCTAGAGGACTCGCAGGTCCGGACGGTTTTCAGAGTTCGTTTGTTGCGGCCTTAGGATCAAGCCACAGGCTGGGGTTGTCAAAGCCCGGCATATCCGAGACGTGGGGATTGGACGCTGGCGTGTCGAACACGACGGCGTCTCGAAAGTTCCCTGAACCCCAAAGCACCCGCTGGCCAGGCACCTTTCTGTCAACGCAGCGCTACAGGCCAGTTTGGAGCGCAATGTGTCTTTTGACTTCGGAAGGTTAGTGCAAAGCTGGACACTTGGCAGAGCTTTGCCGTGAAGTCCCTTCAGTGTCAGTAGTACTTGGGCCACTCCAGCGGGAGTTCATGCGGGGGGTGGGGTTCAAGGCACGAATTCTACCAGTAGCTATCAGTAGTTGGAAGTTCTCCTTCCAGGGCGCCTACACTGGCCTACACCCCTGTTGTAGGAAAATGGCTGATTCAAGCCAAGCCTCCTTGCAACCCGCTGACGTGCAGAAACCTACGGTTGCTTTCATCAGGACGGTATGGCTTATTGCCATGACCTTGTACCCGCACGGGCGACTGATGGATTGGGTGGAGACGACGCTGGGATGCATCGGCCCTTTTTGGTTTTAGAGATGTGCTTTTGTTCTGCCTTCAAGTGGAGAGAGAGGAGGTGTGTGGCCTCTGTGTATATACCCGGACCCCAATTGTACATGCTTGTTCCCAGAAAGTCTGAAGCTGAGGAATGGCCCCTTCTTCATGGCCAAGGGCGACATTGTCTCCGTGGCTTGGACCCATTTCTGGGGAGACCCCTTCTCATATGGGCTGCGAGCCTCCTCGGAATTCTTCCCTGTCGCAGCCTGCCCGGAAAGGGACTCCGCTTGTGTGTTCGCGCCTTTCAGAAAGCTTAGGTCAGGCTCGGCATAGAGACCTTCCCTAAGCGCCTCTCCCCTTAGAAGGCAACCACCAAAATGCGCAGACAAACCTGCTTGACATTTATGCCTAGGGCTGTGCAGTGTCCCAAGACCAGGTGTGTTTGCTGTCCGCCGTGGCTTTCCTGCATAGCAGGAACGTCATTCACAGGCGAGCTGCGGGTTTCGGGCGGGATTCCTTCCTGCTGTCTCCAGCCAATTCTAGTGCGAGCGTGGGGGTTTGGATCACAAAGCAATCGTATGGGTGCACAGAGCCCGCTGACATCTGCACCCACGTCTGCTTGCACCTGTCAGCTGGAATACTGGTGCACACAGAGAACGTACACAGACAAAGACGCCCTTGCACAGGGACATCCGCCCAGAGAAAGTCATGCTGACAGCAGACATGGCCCCGGTTCTGATGGACTTAGGCGGCTGCCTTCGTGTTCGTGAAACTTAGAGTTGGTTCGAATAGGATTACAACAGGATTACACAGGTTCCCAGGTAGCGATGGGGGGTGGGCTTGCGGGGCCACAAGCAGTCCCGTGACAAGGGTCCTTCCAGTTGCATGTCGTCTCTCTCTTGCAGCGCGACACTTCGGGACTAAGCTGGGCGCATCTACTGTCTAGACGAGTACAGAGTTCTCTTGCAGTCATCCCATCGCAGCCTCCTATGTTTAAGGGGTTCCTCGGGGAGTTTGGCACGAAGGCTTAGACCCGGCTGTTCAAAGCCTGCTAAGAGGACAGGGAGGGGAAGTACTGGGCCCTTGAGGGGATCCTCGGGTTGTGCATTGTGTTCTCTTCACGCACATCTGTTGCTCAAGGGAAATCCGTTGCCAGCACCATGAGCACGTCATGAGCACCTAATGAGAGCACAGAGTGAGTACATGATGAGTACGTACTGAGTACATGGGTACCTTTACCGCGTAGCCTCACATCTAACGAGTCCTCCCACAAGAAACCCTGATCTCAGCTCCCGTCTTGAGAATGTTCAAGTGGGGGTTTCCGAAAGGTGGGGGTTCCCTTTAAGGGGACTCTATTCTATCTGGGGCATACAAGGGGTACCCCTATTTGGGGAATACTCAAGTCCCCGTTTTAGGAAAGAACCCTCTTAGGCCCTTCAAAGACAACCCAAACTTGCCATGCGCCCTGCATGGGGCGGCACTGTCATCGGGTCTTTGGGCTCCGTGCTCCGGCAGTACCCCTAAGCCCTAAGCCCCAAACCCTAAACCCTAAACCCTGAGCCCTAAACCCAATACCCTAAACCCTAAACCCTAAACCCTAAACCCCAAGCCCTAAACCCCAAACCCCAAACCCCAAACCCCAAACCCTAAGCCCTAAACCTAAACCCTAAACCCTAAACCCTAAACCCCCTAAACCCCAAACCCCAAACCCCCCCAAACCCCAAACCCCAAACCCCAAACCCCAAACCCCAAACCCCAAACCCCAAACCCTAAACCCTAAACCCTAAACCCTAAACCCTAAACCCTAAACCCTAAACCCTAAACCCTAAACCCTAAACCCTAACCCGTTGGTTTTTGTTGGGTGTCAACTCCAAGGTTTCCCGGGTCGGCTTCGGAGGGTTCCTGGGGTTGCTGGGGCTCTTCTGGTTCTTTCGCGGAATTCGGGTCTTGTTCCCCCCCCCCCCCCCCCCATGCCCAAACCTACCTTGACCACACCCTGAGATTGAGGGCTTGGGTTGTTGGAATGCTGGCAACAGGGAGCACTCCGGCTCCCCTGATCCCTGCCCGAGATTCAACCAAAACCAACTCCAGGTGGGCTTTTCTGAGCTCACAGAAACCTGCACAGGAGCTATGGCTTCTTTATCATGCCTGTGCCCAGTGCAGTGTGGCGGCTGTGGCGCTTTTTGTGTCCCGGCGCCAAGACAGCCGCGAAAATGTTGCAGAATGGCCCCTCGCGCAGAAGGTATACACGAAGACTCTAAAAGCCCTAAAACCCTAAAGAAAAACCCTAAGCCCTGAACAAACCCTTGAAACCCCAAACCCAAACCCCCAAACCCTTTTTCGTCATCTGTTCCTAATTTCATGTTGCTGGAAAGGGGCATCCCCGAAGAACCACGGGAATTTTGCGAGGCACATGCTCTTTTCGCTGCTTTGATCTTTGTGTGCCGCCTGCTTTATTCCCAAGACATGTCAAACCAGATTAGAGAAGTTTCCTTTTCACCAAAGGGGGACCGGAATTTGATTAAAAGACACCTCTCAAGAATGGTCGACAGCTGCTTTTGGCTCAAAGGGGTGAAGACGTTTGGTCTGGGAGCCCCAAGACACATGTAAAACCGGATTGGGGTAAAGCTTTTGTTGGCCTATGTCGAGTTGGACTGGGTAAAGGTTGCCTTTGGCCGAAAAGGGAAAAGAACGCCCCAAGACACATCTCAAAACGGACTAGAGACACATGTAGACTCGCATTGGGGTAAAGTTAATTTTGCCCAAAGGAGCGAAAGACCTGTGGTTGGGGAGCCTCAAGACACGTGTCAAACCGGATTGCGGTAAAGTTGTTTTTGGCACGACGGGGGAACAGAATTTGGGTTAGAAACATGTCGAACCGGATTGGGTTAAAGTTGCTCTTGCCCGAAGGAGGAAGAGACCTTTGGCGGGGGAGCCCGAAGACACATGTCAAACCGGATTGGGGTAAAATGGTCTTTTGGCACAACGGGGGAACAGAATTTGGGTTAGAAACATATCGGGGGAACATAATTTGGGTTAGAAACATGTCGAACCGGATTGGGGTAAGGTTGCTCTTGCCCGAAGGAGGAAAAGACCTTTGGCTGGGGAGCGGGTCGACTCCCCTCGGGCCAACAATATCCCTCAATCCTGAAGCCCTAAAATCAAGATAGACTATAGTGATTTTGGAATATCACATGTTTTGTACAATACCTGTATATGTATCTATGCATATACATAGAATTGATATACTATCTAAGAATGCTTATGAACATTGACCGCGCAAATTCGACAGGTTCTCGCGGGGCCTTCGAATCGCATGCTCTTTACTCGGGCTCTGCTTCGAGAGACCCAACCTCTCTGAACTACAAGTACATTCAGCGAAGCAAAGCCATGCAAAGCATGCAAGAGACATGTCCTCAAACACAGGTCTGCAACAGATGGACCCTAACACTGAACCCTAAACCGATGCAAACGAGAACCTTTCAGCTGTCCTCCCCGACTCCTTCCCTTTTACACCGTTGGTGTCCCTGTCAAAGGCCGCGAACCCGCGGGGATCGGCCGACGCTGTTCAAATTGTAGGCGCGGGTGCTGCCAACTTGCTTCCATCTTCTTCCCAAACCCTCCAAAGCCTAAACCCTATAAACAAGCCTTCAACCCTAAGAAGAAAAGCGCTCCCCACCCCCCCCCCCCCCCCCCAAAGAAAACAACCCTCGAGCTCACATGGGCAGAGGCAGCATCGTTGCGGCCCTCACCCTGGTCCTTCATCAAGGAGTGCCCCGGTCTTCTTCATGCTGTGCCCCGAAAGGGGGGTGGCACTCCTTGAGCCCACAAAAAAAGGAGAAACAAGGAGGGGATTCCGGGGTGTCTTGCTACATAATGACATATTCTTCATGCTACCCAGTAGCACCTGCGGTCTGTTTTTTTTTTAGGGTTTGTTCACCTCTCTTTGCCTTTGTTCTGCCTTCCCGCCCTCCTGGTCACCACGACGGCCAAACTTCTGAAAGGCACCATTTTGAAGGTTGACCAGAAGAGGGTTTAGGGTTTCAAGAAGCCCTCTGCTGGTCTGCAAAGACCCAACAAAGACCCTGGAAACAGCCAAACATTTCGCAGGACTTGCCTTTCTGGTGGAGACGCTCGGCAGGCCATACTAAGGCGTACGAGTTTGATTACATCAAGCTCTGCGGCCGTTTGTGTGGCCGAAAGTCCCCGAAGTACTGTAGCAGCTGTACTGTAGCAGTTTCTGCTCTGGAGTTTGTGCACTGCTTGGGCTTTCGCTTTCCCCGCGGCCCTTCGCCCTCAGAATCTTAAACTACTCCCCCCCCCCCCCATTTACTGTCTCCAGACAAGTAGCGAATTAGCGGAAGCCTCTCCACAGAATTCCAAGGCGGCGGCCCGAGTCGAAGGAGGTGGCACTCCTCTTTGCAGGAGCGGGAGCCGCCTGGATCTGGCTTCTGCCCCTCAGCCGCAGAATGCCGCAGATGCCGAAGCGCCAAAACTGCACGCTTTGCCGGTGTGGCGCGTGTGCTCCGCGCGTTGGGGAGCTGTTTTGGTGCGTTTTTTAAGGGTGGCGCTGAGTGCAGCGCTGTGAGGGGCGAACCGTGCAGTGCTGCAAGCAGTTGAAGCTTGTCTCCCAGCCGTGGCGAAACATGCGAAGAATCGGTGAGCTGAAGGCTCTAAACATGTACCCTCGAGTCTGTCGTATAGAGCCTTCCGGTATCGGCCCTGATTACAGTCTTGAGTCAGTCCGCTCGCTCTCTCCCTCTCTCCCTCTCTCCCTCCCTCCCTCCCTCCCGCCCTGTCTGTCGAAGAACAGGCGTATCTTGACGGACCCCTTGCACATTGCCCATACATCGGCACCCGCTGTCAGTTTCAACAAGGTGGCACGTGTGCCATCGAAAGCTTGCGCACCACATGTGCACGAGAGATCGGGCCTTGCAACCTCACACGAAGCCGCCCTTGATCTCAGACCAAGGTGCCTCCTCCTGTCCCTGGCGGCGACACGCCAAGCTGCGGCAGAGGATGTAGTCTACGAGGTGGGCCCCCGTTCCTCAAGAGCCCCAGAAATTTAAGAGCCTCCGGCTCAACCCGCCGACCCCGCTGGAGCATAGTTGAAAGGTTTAAACGCGCTCGTCAGCTCAAAGGATCCAAAAGGGGGGGGGAGGGGGGGAGTAGCACCAGGACCCAAACAGGAGCTGAAGCCAGCTTGAAACATCAATGGGGGGGGGAATGGGGGGGGGTGGTGGGGGGTGGGGGGGGGGGGTGGGGGGGGGGGGGGGGGGTCCGTGAGTTTATGCGGTCTGGGTGGCCTGGCCCTCCATGGAATACCCCCCCACCCCCCCCCCCC
The DNA here is from genome assembly GCA_905221605.1 of Symbiodinium natans. Taxonomy (NCBI): domain Eukaryota; class Dinophyceae; order Suessiales; family Symbiodiniaceae; genus Symbiodinium; species Symbiodinium natans. The sequence continues at coordinate 452,558 of CAJNDS010002287.1, forward strand.
CCCCCCAAAAAAGGAGGTTTTCACCTCCTTTTCCCATCCAACACGCCGCCAGGGTCGGCGGACCACCCTCTTAGACTCGAAGCGAAGCATCCGCAAGCTGCAAGAAATTCAGGTTGACAACTTGAGGAACTCAAGGACTTAAGGGTCTTATGGTCCACTTCCTCGAGATGGCGCTTTCAGAAGGTCGACGTCCAAGCTGGCATGTTGGTCCCGGCGGTCCCCCAATAAATTCGCCTGCAGAGTGGGCATCTTAGACTCTGAGCTTCAGCATGCCCATGAATCTCCAAACCATCCGAACCTCATTTTCGGCATCGATGCCAGCCAGTTACCCCAGTTACCCCTAGATGTGCCTCTAAATTCGAAGCAGGAACCTCTTGCAGCCCTCTGGATTTCTGCTCTGCTCGCAGTGGCGGCCTTCTTCGCGCGGCTTGGACTTGACTTAAGAGTTAGGGCTTCAGCCGATTCGGGAAAATTCAATACCGAAGCTTCTGAAGCTTCTGAAGCTTCAGCTGGGCCCCCTTGCGTGGCGGCACAGGGGTGGCCGCAGGAAGTGCAGTTGTTTTGGTGACGGTGAAGCGGAAAGCTGGGAGTTTTCGAGTCGGCGACCCCCTTTTCTCATTCACGTACATGGAATGGTACCGGACTCACGACGGCCAGGCGCCTTCCACCACTTCTCTATGCCGTACTTGGACAGATGCTTGGCTTCCGCCCCTTTTTCCTTCTCTTCTTAGTCTTAGAGGCACGCCGAAACCGGAAAATCGCCACTCGGATCAAAGTGCATATGTCCGGTGAAGGGCTTCAGCCCAGTCTATACACAGAGTGCCGTGCTTGCCAGCACGCGACCCTGCAACACCAAGTTATCTGCTTTTTGCTGAAGAACCCCAAAAATTATAAAAATAGTATTAGCAATAGTACCCTTAAGAATATTTCTTTAATTTTTTTGGGGGTTTTAAGCAGTTCGCAGCTATGCCACCGCTGGGCCAAAGGATGGTGGCTTTGCAGCATCTCGCCCTCTGCCTCTGGCTGCCATGCCAGGGGCTCGGAGCGCGGGGAGCAAAAGTTCTCCGAAACCCCCCCCAAAAGTCAGCCCCGTTTAGGGTTTAGGGTTTAGGGTTTAGGGTTTAGGGTTTAGGGTTTAGGGTTTAGGGTTTAGGGTCAGAGCCCCGAAAGCCCCCAGAGCTCCTGCTGTGCACACGTTGCTAATCCCCTAGTAGTACAAGACTCCTTCTCCTGCCTGAGGCCTAAGCTTCGTGACTTGGGCTGCCGGAAAGCCTGTAGGAAACCCCGGGAGAACCGTGTGAAATCTTCTGCTTCAGCAGACGAGCGCAGCCGTGTTCGGCTTGCTGTGTTCTTCTTTCGTTCAACTGCAAGAGGCTGTGCACGAATGTCACGTGCAGCTGCAATTGCCCAATTGCCCAATAACATCGTGTCCTCCACCACCTTTCGGAACTCTTTGATGGCGCTTGCTCGCAGCGCGACCGAGACTTGATACAAAAGGGTCGACCAGCAGCCCTCAGGCTCTTGGAAGCCTTTGAGGTGGCTTGCCGAATCCAGACGACTCAAAAAACGATAAGCCGACGATCTCCCACAGAACGCACTCGAGCTTGCATGCATGCGTGGCCCCCTTTCACCTGCATCGGTACCAAGCACTACGAGTCTAGCTTGTGGTTCTTACTGACAAGGTGAGACCTGCGGCAGCTGGCGCCTCCAAGCGCAAGGGCCGGGAGGTGCCAAAGGGGAGTACGTTGAGTACGTGGAGTCGTGCTTGCGTGTGAGGTCAGCAGGCTCACGGATGCAAGATTTTGTGAGAACTTTAGGAAGAATTCGCACACTGGGCATCATGCGCGCCTTTCGGAGAGTGCTACAATTCGGTGTGAGCGCCCTGTTGAGGCTTACTCTTGGGCCTCCACGGGCCATGGCTTCCAGGGCTTCTGCTAGTGAAGCTTGGCTCAGAGTCCGTGAGACACCGCAGTAGTAGGCTGGCTGGGGATGGTAGGTTTCATGGCCGGGCGGTGTATCCGCCAGGGGGCAAGGTTGGTGGTTTCGGGCGGAATAACCCATGTAGGTGTTGAGAGCATTCGAGAGTCGAGATGCATTCCACAGCTTCACACGGAGCTGCAACCGTTACGGGGTAGGTGAGTTCTCAAGGAGCGCTTCTGATTTCTGCCAGAGCCATCATATGCAAGGCAAGCATATAGAGTGCAGTCGCCGGGTTCACATGCACCTCCGTGGAGGGCATCCTGCCGTAATGCACGGCTATGGATGTAGCACAACGATAGAAGCATTGGGATGCGAAGCAAGGAGATCTGAAGGGCGAGAGCCCCAATTGCGTCAAACAAAATCCTAGTCCTACCCCTCACCTTCCACGATCAACTTCTGTGCGTGGTGCCACATCGCATTTGTGTCAACTGAGGTGTCTGGTCGCCGCTTTAAGTGCCCTACAGTGGAGGTGTCCTTGACTGTTCGCTGCTTGATGGCTTAGGCTTGGAATTTCACGATGGTTTTTGGGAATGTCCACAGTTCCCCCACACGCTTGTCCAGCAGGAGGCTTTTGACTTGCACTACGGATATATATATATATATATAGAAAAATATACACACACACATACATGAATCAGATTTAATGTCGAGGCCCCGTCCTGTGTTCTGGTGACCAGCACGAGCACCTGAACACATGAACCCTGCAAAGTAGGGAGCCTGGCAGGCGGCATGCGGAGCTGTGCGCGAACGCCGCGATTGTAAAGCTGCAGAGCATTCAGGAGTGAGTTTCGGGGACATGGTGGGAGCACGTAAAGCTTTGACTTGTCATCGCAAAAGCGCTCACAAGTTAGAGGGTCTCAGGATTGTAGAAGGGTATTGAAAGATGTTGGCAGATTTGAAAGCAATCCCATGTGGAAGGACTCCCACGGGATGCCTCGAGTCCGGTATGCCACGAATGCAGAGCAGGCACTGCATCACGATTGGCATGTTATTTTGGCATCCTAGACATTTTTTCCATCCTAAGGAGTGGCAAGAGGAGTGCGAGAAGTCCATTTCGCAAAGCATCAACGCTTGCAGCCTCAAACCTGAGCCCCCGAAGTTCTCTCACTGTCACTGCAAGCAGAATGCCACAGTGAACAGCAATGCCCATCATGGGGCACAGTGCGGGGGTAGCAAGCAGGGTATGCGGGAAGACAAGCCGGTCCTGGGCGGTCTTTATGCCTGTGAGGCCTAAGGCCTGTTTGCTTTAGAGGCTCGGATTTCAAACCGTGACCCCCTGGCCTGAAGACTACGATAGGCGGCAGAGTAAGGTAGACTCGTAGACCAAACAAGCACGAGCGCGGGTTGAAGCAGCTACTTGGCTTGTTACGCGGTTGGAGCCGGACACGCCCTCCCCACGCTTCCCTGCACTGTCCCAGAGGCCGTCGCCTATGCGGAGGCGGAGAGGCCTGGCCATGGTGTCTTGAGGACTTGCAGGGTTGTGGGTTCGGAGCTGGCAGGGGACGAAGGCCGCGACTCTGCCTACACATCCCTCCTCCATAAGCCTGTCCTCCGATATATTTTTTCACATATGTACACGTATACATATACTCTATATATATATATGTACATACATATATACACATATATATATATATATGTATGTATGTGTGTATGGATGCACACGAAGACTCCCTGCCTGGGCTCTGAAAAGAGGCGCCGCTTCCAGGAGGCCTTCGAAGCCCTGAAGTGCTCGTCCAGGGCCTCGGCCCAGGCCCCCCCCACGCTGCTTCCCGGGGAGGTTTCTCTCTCTTTTGTACTATCTGTGGTGTTTGGGCGACGTCTCTCTGTTTTGCGTGTGCTCTGTGTGTGCTCCGTGTGTGTGTGTGTGTGTGTGTGTGTGTGTGTGCTCTCTGTGTGTGCTCCGTGTGTGTGTGTGTGTGTGTGTGTGTGTGTGCTCTCTGTGTGTGCTCTCTGTGTGTGCTCTCTGTGTGTGCTCTCTGTGTGTGCTCTCTGTGTGTGCTCTCTGTGTGTGCTCTCTGTGTGTGCTGTGTGTGTGTGTGTGTGTGTGGTGTGTGTGTGTGTGTGTGTGTGTGTGGTGTGTGTTGTGTGTGGGTGTGTGTGTGTGTGTGTGTGTGTGTGTGTGTGTGTGTGTGTGTGTGTGTGTGTCTGTGTGTGTGTGTGTGTGTGTGTTGTGTGTGTGTGTGTTCTGTGTGTTGGGTGTGTGTGTGTGTCTGTGTGTGTGTGTGTCTGTGTGTGTGTGTGTGTTGTGTGTGTGTGTGTGTGTGTGTGTGTGTGTGTCTGTGTGTGTTGTGTGTGTTGTGTGTGTGTGTGTGTTCTGTGTGTGTGTGTGTGGTGTGTGTGTGTGTGTGTGTGTGTGTGTGTGTTGTGTGTTCTGTGTGTGTGTGTGTTTCTGTGTGTGTGTGTGCTCTGTGTGTGTGTGTGTGCTGTGTGTGTGTGTGTGTGTGTGTGTGTTCTGTGTGTGTGTGTTCTGTTGTGTGTGTGTGTGTTCTGTGTGTGTGTCTGTGTGTGTTCTGTGTGTGTGTGTGTGTGTTCTGTGTGTGTTCTGTGTGTGTCTGTTTGTGTGTGTCTGTGTGTGTGTGTTCTGTTGGGTGTGTGTGTGTGTGTGTGTGTGTTCTGTGTGTGTGTGTGTGTGTGTGTGTGTGTGTTGTGTGTTGTGTGTGTTCTGTGTTGTGTGTCTGTGTGTGTGTGTTCTGTGTGTGTGTGTGTTCTGTGTGTGTGTTCTGTGTGTGTGTGTGTGTTCTGTGTGTGTGTTCTGTGTGTGTGTTCTGTGTGTGTGTTCTGTGTGTGTGTGTGTTCTGTGTGTGTGTTCTGTGTGTGTGTTCTGTGTGTGTGTTCTGTGTGTGTTGTTTTCGTTTCTGGCGTTAGAATCCCGCAGGTTTCTGAGGCCGGGTTAACGGTTAGCATATGGGCAGAGCAGAGTTCCTGAGTAGAGGTTGCGGAGCCGCGTGAAAGTCCAAAAGCAAAGCCGCGCACTTCCCAAGGCTTCGCTGATTCTGCCCGCAATCCAACAGAATCCTTGATTCCTGGCCTCGGTTGTGCACTTCAGGCGGTAATCATGGCCGAGCCACTGCTGCAAGCCGCTCGGGCCGTGTGGGGGCTTCTTTGTGCTTTGAAAGGGAGGGCTTGAAATCTCCCATTCTTAGGATGCTGATACCCTCGGACAACCGAAGGATGCCCCCAGGTTCTTGCGGCCGAATAGGATCTACTGAGTATTTCTGAATCCTGGAGTCCGTGCCGAAGTCCCTCCGAAGTCCACCCTTCCCAAATTTCGGCAGTCGCTACTGTATAGCCCCTTAAAGGCTGCCTACGTCACCCTGAGGCTGTGTCAATCTGCATCCATCAGCTGCAGTCGCAGACGGCGCAGCAGCGAGAGCTGCAGGAGCCTTGTTGAACAGAGAGGGCATCTACAAGCCGAAGCCCAGCACACCCGACGTCCCCTTCATGGCTCCCAAGCCCCAAGCCCTGAGCTCCTACAACCCTACACCCTACACCCTACACCCTAAACTCAACTCTAAACCCTAAACCTCCTTCTATGACCAATTGAGGATTCGGAGCAGCTCCGGGATCAGAACGTCGCAGGTTGGATCGGAAGCATCGGCCGGTCCGAAACCTCGGCGGGGAACATGCGCCTTGGGCCCCACAAGTTCTGAGCCGATGACCAGCATCCAAAGCCCTAAAGCCCTGAGCCCTAAACCCTAAACCCTAAACCCTAAACCCTAAACCCTAAACCCAGCATCCTCTATTCTAAAGCATGAAGCCTTGGAGAAGCGCCCCCGGTGATCTTCAGTCTCGAATTCGAGCGTGGTGCCATCTGCAAAGAGGTTGAGGGCCCCTTGGACCGGACCCTAAGACTTTGTGCCCAGATTGGAAGCCGGGCTACTGGAGAAGTCCCAGTCGCGGGAGGCGCAAGCTTGGGGGTGTCCGTGTAGGTTGCGGGACGCGTGGCACGGCGCACCTAAGGGCTCGCAATGGCTCACGACGGGAAAAGTGCTTCTCTCTTTGACTTCAAACGCACTGAATGGAGCCAGGGGTGAAAGCCCTTATCCTGGCTCCTGTATGCAACCTCACTGGGCCTCTGAAAGGTGGAGTACGAGCTCGAGAAGGACGAGAGCGAGCTGAACGGATACGAGGCATAGTCGAAGCATGACAGGATGTCGGGGACGGATCTTTAGGGTCCTGTGTTTTTCTATGTAGTCGACCTAGTGATAGGCGGAGAGGGTTCGGTACGTTCTGAGTCGGGTTGGAGTTGATGAATTTTGTGGAGTTCTTGCTTCTCTTCAGGGCAGGTTGCATGAGCCCCGTGCACGGGGTTGACATGCGCGGCTGCGGCTGCTTATTGAAACAGAGGTGTTGAGCTGGTATCAATATGCGAGGTGCCTCTAAGCCGCACGAAGGGGAAGAGGAGCAACACAGTGTAACACACAGACAGGGAGATATTGAGGAGTAGCCCAGCCTTTGGGGGCGCAGTGGTGTTCCGCAGCTCGAGAAAAGAGCAGAACATCACATTACTAGTGACTTTACTCTAAGCGTAAGTGATGATAGAACTGACATGCCAACTCGAACTAAAGGTGCAGGATTCAGAGGCGCGGCCCGAGAAAGCCGTCAGAGGCTCCAGCTACCCTGTGCGTTGCAGGGAGACGAGGGCCTGCATGTGGAGTCGGCGGAGGCTTCGTTGCATCTCCAGAAACTCAACCTCACTCCGGCAACTTGGCTCGTCTCGGGCATTTCGCTCTGTAGTGTTCTCACATTTTTCATGACTATACTGGTAAAAGATTTTGGTGTTGTGTTTTTGTACGTTTATGACCTTCAGCAACTCTATGTGCATCCTTTGTATGTCGTTACATTTACATGTTGTATGATTATGTTCTTATATCGTTGCATTGCATATGATTCTAGAATGAATATCCTTGGCCTTTCTGGGACCAGGAGCTTTAAGTCTCGCAGAAGTACCAAAAAAACTTCGATCCATAAAGATGTTTCCCTCAGAGGCACGCAACACCCTTAAATGGTACTGCGTGCGATTACGGCACACAAGAAGTGGGCCAGCAGAGGGGGTCGTCGGAGATACCAGACTCTCCCAGGAAAAAATAAGGGGCCTCACTCAACCGCGACAAAGAAACCGTCGATATTGTCGAGTGCAGACGAAAGTACATCCCAGCTTAAACTCAGCCCTACATATACATGTATATATATGTATACATGTATATGTATGTGTATATATATATATATACGTACATATGTATGCACTTTTTTGCTTTCTATTCGCATGATGGCCGAAGGTAATGTACCATACGTAATACGGCCCATTGAGTCGACTGCCACCTCCTCAAATGCACTTGCAGGACAAGGAAAAAAGGAGAAAGATGAGGCTTCCGATGGCTGATGTTTTAATTGAAGCTCCTTCTTAGCCCAGCTTTGTGTATGCCGAGGCAATGGCCAGAGACCTCAAGGCCTGGCGTCGGCCTTTTTTTCAGGCTCTTGTGCAGGATTTTGGGACTCGGATTTGCAAAGAGGAGGGGCTTTATGGGGCTTTTTGGGGCTTAGGGCTTGCAGGGTTTTATGGGTCCTGAGGGGTCTCGTACGGAGGTGCGCCTGAGTTCTGCTTGGAACATCAGCTCTCAAGATCGTAGGGTAGAAACCAGGGTTTGTGACATCATTGTTCGTTTACTGTTGGTTGGTAGGGAATGAAAGCCTGGCAGCAATGTTGTTCGCGATCTTGGTCCCATTCCTTCATTCGCAACCAAGCAACAGTAAGTCCTTCTCTGGACGCATCCGCTCCTACTCAGGTGGGCATGTGGAATTTTGATGCCATTCAAACAGCCCCTTGCCCGAAATCGGCAGAGGGCCAAAGCCAATCGCGGCTGCTCCCGTGGAAGCCCTTAAGCAGCCTCCACAGCCCAGGCCAGCGAGCACGGCTCCGTGCTAAAGATCGTCGGCATGGAGCTGGTCGGCAAGGCCTCTTGGGAGCATGTTGTCTATGCAGGGCCCACCCAAAGGCCCCCTAAACCCTAAACCCTACGCCCGAAGGTCGTTTGGCGCTGGGGGGTTGTAGGCCCGCAGGGGGCGGCCCAGCATCTCAGCAAACTCCACCAAGCGAACACGTAGATCAGAGTCTGCAACCCCCCAGTTGTTGGCAAACTCTGTGGCTTTGACAGCCCTCCCTGTCTGAGGCTTCGTTCATCTCGAGGAGAACTGCAGAGATCTCACAACATACGCCTACGCTTGGAGTTAAACCCTCAACCCTCAACTCCAAACCCTGAACCCTATAAACCCTAAACGACTGTCTCAGGCGTCTCCTCCGAGTTCCATGTGATTGGTTTCTCTGGACATCTTGAGTGCACGGCGTACACATTTGCATCTGTCTTGCCTGTGCGGAAACATGGGGAAACGCTGTGGCTTGAGTGCATTCAACCATCTACCCCTAATAATGGAGATGTGGGGATTCGGGAGTTCCGGCAGATTGCGGAAGTTAAGGGATACTGCTGAAGACCTAGAGAGTCAGGACTTAGCGGGTGAGATGATTATAGTGCCCACTGTTCACATTCCCTTTCCTTGCTCAAGTCCAAAATGCCTCCACAACACGCAAAACCTCCCACAGGCAATCTTGTGAGGCTCTAAGACTCTAAGAGGCTCTAAGTCTGCAGCTTTCTTCTTCGCAGGAGCTGCCTGGCACCTTTTCTGGATGCCATGGAGGAGAGGCCAGGTGGTCAAAGGGTCAAGGTATGGTTTCGGGTTTCGGGTTTAGGGTTTAAGGTTATCTTAGGGAAGCTGTTCGGTTCTTCGCGACCCGAGCTTCTGGCGCTAAGGGTTTGCCAGGCACAGCGCTCTGGAGAGGCGAGTAGCAACCGAGTCCAACGGCTGTCAAGCCCTGATGGATAAGCAAAACGCCTGTGAACGTTGTGAACGCTGGGGCCTCTTTGTGCAATCCTCTGCGGGATGAGAAGAACGCAGCCGTAAAGCAGCCATGGGCAGCCTTGATCTCACGAATCCCGGCCCCAGCATCGGCTTCGGCCTCCCTACAGAACCTGCGTGGCGCAAGCTGCGGGGGGTTCCCTGGTGTGTCAGAACCCACTCGGCTAGACTCAGCATCGGAGAGTCTAACCCATCTTCTCCAGGACCCACAACAGGTACATGTGTGTGCCGAAGCTGCCAGGTACTTAGTGAATCCCTACCACTCCAGCGCTCACGCAGCCGACGCGGCGAACTCGTTCCAGGCGAGGGGGCTCTCAGGATCCAGGGTCCAAGTGTGGCCCCGAGAACACACCCGAGAACTTGAGTTTTTTCTGCATCAGTGCCTGTCAGTATGTGGGTGGTTGTAAAAATAATGGTCCCTTTTGGATCCCTATTACGGCACCTAATATCTAGAGTACCCCAAAACGGATCATAATTTTGACAACCACCCGTGTATATGCACATGAAGGCCCACACATGCACGAAGATCTGCCGCCAGCAGTCCCGGCAAACTCTTCGCAGGTCCTCGCCTCCAGCTCGGGCTTGCTGCACTGCTCGTCCTCACCCCTCCCGGCGCTGCGGAGCGCCCGCCGGCTCAGGGTTTGAGGACTTTTGGGCATTTTTGCTTGATGCCCCGAATTCTTTGGCGTAAGTCCCGGGGCCGCTAGTTTAACCAAGGGGGGGCTCGCTTCTAGGGTCTACACCGTCTACAGCGGTGCTATAGTTGATGTAGACTCATTACGCTTGCAGGCGTTCGCTGCGCCGCATCCTTCTGATGTCCCCCAGACATTCTGGCCTGTCCGTCATATGGGTCCATCGAACTGCGGCGCCCTTCGCATGAAGAGCCCTGAACCCTAAACCCTAAACCCTAAACCAGAATCTGCATCAGGTCTCCATGTGCGTTGCTGCCCTTGGGCATGACTTGGGCCATCCAGGCCACGCTGCCCCTAGTGCGGCCTCATCATGGGTTTAAGGTTTAGGGTTTAGGGCTACAGAAGCAGTGTTGGGGGTCTCGAATCCAAACCCCACGTGTGTAGTTCTCTGCTGCCAGTAGATGTGGGAGCTTCAACTCTAGCAGCATGAGCGGCGCATCTTTTCTGGGGGCATTTCTGGCCATAGACTTGGGGGGTGTGGGGGGGCTGGAATGATCGATGCCTTGACGCGAGGGGCGTTTCTTTTTTTGGCTGATCGCAGTGTTGTCCGTGTGCCGCGCATCATGCCTGCAACCTTAGGCGCCTTAGACATCAGGCCCTAAACCCTAAACCCTAAACCCTAAACTGTAGCCCTGAAGCCTTCCGAAGGCCTCAACAACAGCTTCCAAATTAACTCCCGGGATGCCCTGGCTGCTGGGCTTCGACTTCAGCTTCAGAAAATCGGGGGCAAAAGAAAGGTTCCAGAGCGTTCCTTGAGGAAGCGTGAGGGCTGATTGAACTCAAGGTTCTTGGGGGAAAGGTTGACATGGTCATAGCACCAGATACTCCAGCCTGTGGCAAAAACGGCTGTGCAAACCTGTCAGTTCGACTCTTCGCGTCTTAGGCCGTTACATACAACGACCGCTCTGTCCTGGAGAACTTCCATGCCGCTGAGTTGGCAGCCGCCTCAGACGAATGGCTTGGTTCGGCAATGTTATCGGCCTTGGCAGGCGTCATTCTATTTGTCGGCAGCCGGCTGTTCAGATGTTCCTGCATCGCTTTCCGGAACTGCCCGGTAAGTCAACCCTGTGCCTTGAAAATGGTAGCAGCATGGCAACAACAGTTCCCAGGTCAAGACTCCAGTCCTCCAAAAAAGCCCCCACAAGCGCAACACAAGACAGAAGCTTTCCCTCCTGGATCAGGAGCGGCTTCTTTCGCGGAGGTATGGGCCGCGCCAAACGAAGCTCCTCGAGCTTCGATGGGTGTCGGGTGGACGGTTTGCTTCTTGGGGGCTCCACAAAGCAGAGCACCAGACGATCCAGACGAAAGTACGCTTGCGGCTCACAGTGTGACACCTCTGATAAATATAGCCCTTATGGCCTCTGTTTGGGGTACCAAAGTGACTAAGTCAGGGCGTTCGGTGTTCGGATTCTGCAGAATTCTTCCGGGCTGGCCCGTCAGCGAAAAGACCCCCATGATCTCTTCGTCATGAACGCGGCTACAGCGTGAAACAGATACAAGTAGTATCAGCTTGGCACCCATAGGTTATTCTCGCAACGGTTCATGTGTTGGGAGGCTGCAGAAAAGGTGTCGAGCAGGGAGTAGGAGGTATTGCGTGGCGGGGGAGGAGAATGAAATACGATGCACTCTTCTTATGCAGGGAGAGGCAAGGAGAGGGAGACACAGACAGAGAGAGAGAGAGAGGAGAGAGAGACCCAGCAGCGGGCCGTCGTGGCCGGGACTTCCTTTTGGGGAGGCTCCTTCGCTGGGTAGAAGCAGAAGTAGAAGAAGTAGAAGAATAAGATAGAGTAAGAAGCCGAGAGAGAGAGAGAGAGAGAGAGAGCAGCCCAGATGGTTTCACAGTCGAGGCATTGTAGGGCGTTTGTGGACCTGCATGGTGGAATTTCAGCCCGTGGGTCGCGGAAAGCCCTCCTGAGGCTGATGGCCATCCCTCAGAATCACGAAGCAAGGGAACGGCAGGCGGGATTAGTCAGCAGAAGAAAAGGACCAGTGGCCAGTTCGATTCTTCGCTGCATCACAGTCTCAAGCACCCCAGAGGCCTTTCAGAACGGCACCCCCCCCCCATACCCCCCTCCCGGAACCCAGAGGATTCACCCGTCTGCTGCGTTGACCCTAAACCGCCGCCTAAAGCCCAATCCTCCTTCGGCAGGTTCGCATCTCTATGATCCTCTCCACGGACCTCTCGAAGCACATGCAGGCAAACTCTGTGGGGCTTAAACTGGCAGGTCTCCAGAATGGGGATGCCCCTTATGTAGTCAAACTTCGACAACCCCTCATTATTCCACAAGTACACACTGCAAGCGGCCAGCGTCTTCAAACTGGGCCCATCTCCCCAAAAATCCAGGACCTTGGGGACCTCCGGCTACGGCTTGGAAGCGGGGACTTCGCCGCACGGCCACCAAAAAGGGGGTTGTCACAGCGTCAGAAAGGCTTCGGGGGGAGTATTTGGAATTCAGATGATGTGGGGGAAGGGGGAAGGGTTGAGTCTTGAGGCATGAAGGCCGGTGGGAGTTATCTGGAGCATTGCCGATCCGCAAACCTGAGGCTAAGGACACGCGTTGCAGGCCGTAGGATGCTGTCGGGTTTGAGGGCCAGGTTGGGTCGATTTGCAGAGTAGAGGGAGCCCAAATCCTAATTGCAGCAAGGGCCCAAAAGCCAAGGACCCATTGGAAGTCAATGCCGATCAGCAGTTGGCGCTGCCGCATGGCAGAAGTGTGTGTGTGTGTGTGTGTGTGTGTGTGTGTGTGGGGGTAGTGGGGTGATGGGGGGGCCAGGGGGACTATGTCGGGCTTTGGGCTTCCTGCCGGAGTCGAGGATTGGAGTTCTCCCTGTAGAGCTCTGCTTGCCTTGCGATCTTGTGCCCCAACCGAGGACCTGGTACTTTCGCGCATCGGATATTGGACATTCAGCGAAGCCATGGGATATTCACAGGCAAGGAGCATTGGGGGTTGAGAGCCGTTCTTCCAAGGCAGCCAGAGGGGGCAGGAAGTCATGGGTCCTTTTTTGGGGAGTTTTTGTCGGCTCTTTTGGCCTCGAAGAGGCGCTGGTCCGAGCGCTTGGTGGAGGAGCCTGCTCTCTTGTGCTTCTTGGGATTCTGTGCGCGAATTCGCGAAATCCCCCGACTTGGCAACTTTCTTCACGTTCCTCACATCTTTCTCGGCCAAAACCCGGCAATTCAGACAGCCTCTGAGCCCCGAAGCACTGGTCTTCTTTCTGACGAGGAGTTCCATGCCCAGGGTGACGTGGAGAAAGGCCGGCACCGGCAGTCACGGAAAGGGGATGACAAGCTTATGCTGGCTAACAGCTGCGAACACGCCTTTCTTTTTCAACAGCCCAGCAAGAAGGGCACATGGTGCTCGACAACTAGTGCGGCTACTGTCAAGAGGGGGAGAAGCGCATTCACAGGAGGCCATGAGTCAGGCATCAGCCAGGAACCCATACCCGAGTGGCGAGAGTTGCCAGAGCGGCAGGGCACAGCACCCTCGAATCCCCCCACGGAGTGTCCTTCGAGCATTCCATAGGCATCTGTAAACTGCACAAGGATTCCAAGGACAACGGAGCATTCGGGAAAAAGGTGCGGGGAAGAACTCAGACCCTCCTCGACCCTCCTCGCCTCTCTCCCGAGGCCTGGGTTTGCCACTGTCGCCACTCTGCACCCCTGCGGCAGCTAGGGTTTGGGGATGTTTGGGGTTCATGGTTCGGGTGTTTAGGGTTTAGGGTTTTCAGATGTTTTCAGGTTTAGGGTGAGTATCAAGAAGGGTTGGCCAAGGGTTAGCATCGGCATGGAAGCGCTCTGGGAAGTTTGTAGGCTTAGGCCGGGCGGGCGATCGGCTTGTCCTACAGGCCCAAGAAAAGGCCCTCAACTCAGCCACCCAGCCCCACCGAGGCGACAGGCACAACTTCGACCTGTCCAAATCTCAAACGGGCTTTCTGCAGTTCGTCTGCATCCCCATGTTCGAAGACGCATGGCTGCACTCGGGTGGGAGTGGTCGTAAGGGCCGTGGCTGTCAAGACGTCTGTTGTAGAAGAGTGCGGAGCGCGGCTGCCATGTTGTGAAACCCTACGTCCTGATCACGCCTCTTGGGCTTTCCCGGGGAGCCCTCGGTCCCATGGCTTCGGGAATCTTGTTCAGGTGATGAAAGTCGAGGCGTCAGGTAGTTCAGCTCTGTCCAGTAGCTTTCGACCAGCAAGGTGGCAAGCAGTTTGCTCACAATTTGATGTTGAGCTGACGCTGTTCAGAAGTCTCTGAGCACCCCAAGCAAAGCAGGTGTACGTTACGTTGCGAAAACCCTAAACCCTAAACCCTAAACCCTAAACCCCCGTGCAGAATGCCCTCCAAGACTCTGAGCCGAAGGAGCTTGGGAGACTGGACGATCTCCTCGAAAGCGGCTGTGAGCTCAACAAGCAAAGGCGAACTCTTTGGGGGAGTAGGGTTTAGGGTTTAGGGTTTGGGGTTTGGGGTTTGGGGTTTAGGGTTTAGGGTTTAGTGAGGGTTTTGTCAGATATTCGAAGTGCGGAGGTGCAGGGAAGTCTTCGAGCTTGCAGAACTAGCTAGGTGATCTTGTGCTTCAGGAGATCCATCAGTTTAAAGTTATAAAGTTTACACGGTTGATGCAACACATGTTTTCGTAAGTTGCATTCATGAATTCATGAGCCCTTGATGGTCCTGAACCAGTGGCCTGCTGTACTGCCAAAAGGCACAACAACTCGGCACTCCTAGGGCGCACCGGCAGGAATCGCCTGGACTTTGCCTTTAGAACCACCCAGCTTTATGAACGAGCGTATGCCACCCTAACCATATGGGTGGGTTTACCATAACAAGAGACCCCGAATATAGACCCCCAAAATAGTCGGATCCCCTTAGAGAGTATAAGGACCCCAAAAGGTACCCCCCTCATCTCGTCAAACCCCCATGTGAATTAGCCGAATGCCCCCCCCATGTTTGCAGGAAGAAGCCGGTCACATCGGTCTCTTTGCATCTTTCCCGCCATGACATGAAGCTTGGCACAAGAGGGGCAGCCACTCTCGGGGTGTCTCAAGCGCTGTACGGTCGGTTTGCAACAGGAGAGATCGCCAGAGACGGGGGTTCTTCTGTGGTTTTTTGGGTTGCTGGGCCGACCCGGAGTTTTCCGTTGGACCGCTTGTTGCAGCTTGTCTCGGTTGATGGCTTATTCATTACTCATTGCGTGCCCGATGAAGGTTGGAGCTCGCGACGCTTGACCCGCAGGGGGAGGAAAGGGCCGACCCTGCCGAGGAAAATCTTATGATCCCTTTACAGGGGGGATCTTGCACCGACCATCTCCCTCAGGGATCCTCTGTATCCATGAGCTCTGTCAGCTCTCTGTAAGCTCGATGCTGAGGAAGGTGGTACCTTGGGAGGACGTCGTGCCAAGCGTGGAGCTCAAGGTTGGCGCCTCAAGCGGCTGAGTTCCCCTGTACTTAGGGGGAGAAGGTTCATGACAGCTCTGAGGCCCTATGGATAGTCTATGGATCTCAGAGAGGCCCTTTAAGAGAAGCCGGGTCTTATCCCCTTCCCTGTGGGGGGGCATGGAGTGCCCTGGAGCGTTTGGGACATGGGGTGGAAGTAAACAGCTGCCAGCTCGACCCACTCCATGAACGATGACCCAGCACAGCCCGGGCCGGATTTTTCTCTTGTTCCGAGGTGGAGTCCAGGCTCTCGCGGTCATTCACCGGAGGCGCTCTCAGAAGCGCCGCGTTCAAGAAGCCAGCTTCTGCATGCCTCTGGAACCTGTGAAAACCCTGGAGCCAGAGAATGGCCAGCGATCCCCTCGTGGGTTAAAGCCCAGACCCTAAACCCTGGAACCCAAACACCCTATGAACCCTAAACTCCCTGAACTCCCTCAACTCGTCTTCCCGCAGGCGTGCCTCCCGAAGTGGACAAGCATCATCTCCCTGGTCGCGTGACCATCCGCATCGCACAGAAGCCTCCTGGCACCGTTTGTGGAGAGTTCTAGTATGTTCTAGCATGGTTGTAGTAGTTGTTTAGGGTTTAGGATTTAGGGCTACTATGTCCTAGCAGTTCTAGTACGCGCCGTCTTCGGCAAATCCCCGATGCTTTCAGGGTTCGAGGGCCTTGGCAGAAGCAAAATTCTTGCCTTTGCCGAGACGCACACCCCTCTCCCAAAAAAGGGGGGGGGGGGGGTGGTGGGAGGGAGACTTGGGTGGAGGCGGCGACTCCTTACCGAGCTAGAGAGGTTGGAAGCGGTTCTGAGAGGTTCAAGACTTGAAGGCCCCACCACCACCACCACCACCACCACCACCACCACCACCACCACCACCACCAAAATGTCTTGAAAAGTTGGGGACTCCGGACTCGCTGAGGCTCCTCCTCCAGTGCAAGGACAACATGAACAGCTGGACACTTGGCCTGCTTGGTGCCTCTGACAATTGTGGCGGGCGTGGGGGGGGCTCACAGGCTCATGGAGCGATTTTGTGAGAACTTTGCACCTGCAGGAAGAACTACGTCGACGACTTCTGATGGCGCTTCTCAGAGGTGATTTTCAGTAGAGAGGTCCTCGTGGGGCTGAACCGCTTGGGCCCGGAAAGCAAAGCCCAACCCTGCTAGGATCTCCTTTTTGCCCAGGATTGCTGGAGTTGAGACCCAACTCCGCCAAAATTTGAAGACTCGTTGTGCCGCTGGGTCAGGACCAGGACACAGGGGCCCAGATGCTTCATTTCTTCCAGCACCGTATCACGGCAACCAGGGAGACTGGAAGGCACAAGGCACACAAAGCAATTCAATTCCTTCGTTAAAGCGCAGCTTTCGCAAAAACCAGCGGCACATAGCGGCACCGATCACACGCGAGGGTGGCCGACAGTTAAAGACTGAGCCCCACTCGCGCGCCTCATTTTTTCGAGTGAACTCTGCATGACGTGCACCCTGGGAGCCATCAAGGGCCCGCCCCCCCCTGATGCGAAGTTTCCTGGATACCCAAATGTTCGTTCTTCGCGGATAAGTGCCCTGCACCTCACAGCCACCTGTTAGGCACATCAGCCCGCCACGCACCGCTAAACCCGAACAAGCCCGAAAAAGCTCCACAGCCCGGGCACGCATGCGAAGAGTTTGATATTCTGCTGGGTGGATAATTGCAGCACCACAGGGTACTGCCTGGATCGGGTTGGTTCGAGGCAGAGTGCGCATTCCTTTTCTGGACTTGCCACCTGCTTGACCCCAATTCAGGGGTTCTGGACGTCAATGTTCCGGAACCGGCAGCTGTCCCTTTATCAAGCTCGGCCACCCAGGAACTCGAAGAAGAGGAAAAGAGCCCGTCATGCGGCACAGGTTTGAGGAGTTCTGGGGAAGTAGACCAAGGTCCTCAAGAGTGTACATACCGGACAGGCTCTGCCAAGACGGTGCCTGGCGAACGTCCCCAGTTTGATGTTTTTCCTTGGTGGGTCCCTGTGTGGAAGAATAGGTTGAATACGTTGTCTTACTAGAGTATATGGGAAAGGCAAGAATTCGAAGAATGCAAAAGTCTAAGTAGTAGTATACTAGTATAGCAGTATAGTATGATCATACAGCAATATCATAAAATAAAAGTTGAATAATTTAAGAACAACATGCATTTCTTGGTTTAATGAATACATACATACATACATACATACATACATACATACATACATATATATGTATGTATGTGTGTATCAGAAATTTGAAATATAAGAATATTAAATGCAAAAGTATACTAAGTACTATAGGAATACGGGATATATATACATATATATGTATGTATATGTATACTTTACATATATATATATATGTATACTTTATGTATACATATATATATATATATTCAAATATATACGTATACATAGCAATATACCTGTCATTTAAGAAGCCGGGCAGGCCAAGCTGCCCATCTCGACGATTCGGTGCGCGCCGCAATTGGGGTGTGGGGCGGAGCTCTTTTCTTCCATTTTTGGGATACGGGGGGGGGGGGGGAGTAGGGGGAATTTTTGTGAGGGAGTTTTTGGTGCAGGATGGTTTTGTGTTGGGTGGTTGGATTTGTCTCTTTTTTTTTTTGTGGGGGGGGGGGGGGGGGGGGGGGGGGGGTTTCTGTTGGAGGAAGTTCAGGATCCAGGTGGGAGGAGGGGCCGTGTTCAGGATTCCATGGTCGTGCTGCGGATTGCGGATTGTATGGGGCCTTGAAGCTTACGTTTTGGACTCTCAAAGGCTACCCGGAACATCCCGGAAGCACCCCCCCTTTTGCCCATCCGTTACAAGGTTGCCATGATGCGGAGGCTCAGCCCGGAGTTTGGGGGCTGTTGGGAGTTGCGGAAATGCATGAGAACCCATTGCGCGGGAAGAGAAGCAATTGGTTTAAGCTGGGGCTCCATTGGCACAGCTCTGTCACCGGGAGTCTTAAACAGGTAGGGCGAGGTGGGCTGTCGTACTTCAGACAGTAAAGATGGGTAAAGCTTTTTGCAACGACCGCGAAGGCATCACTCGTATTCAGAACCATGCCCGTGCCCGGAGTTGTATCACGACGTAAAAAGGGAAGGCTTGGAAGGCTTCGAAGAAGCCACGGAAATTGGCCGGGATTGATGGTTGGATGCTCAGAGGAAGGGGGCTTCGGATTGGAATTCCGAGAAGGTGCAATCAGTCGACCGATGTGGCAGTCGATCCTGATCCTGACATGTGAAATCATGGACACTTGGAGTCGTCGGAGTGGCAACTAGCCCAAGCCGAAAAAATGCCAACTCTCCTTCTCATCATGTCTCATCGGCTATGTACTGTGTAATGAATGATGCGCATGATGCGCATGACCCGTGCGGCAGTGCGCGGGAGTAGGGCACGGGGCAGTGCACCGGAGGCTGGGTACCGTCGGGTATGTGGCCCCGGAAGTTGTGGACACCAGCAGCCCAGCAGCACTTAAGGCACTCAGAGTGAGGCACTGTTGCCACTGCTCAGACTGCAAGCACGTGCTGCTACTTAGGAAGTCCTGGATACGGGAGCTTAAGCCGGAGGCTTACTCATCAGGGTTGGTTGCAAGCGGTGTGGCTATGGCAGGTTTCCGGTCCGCGGAGCAGAGATTTGGCCCAACTGGCTGGTCTGACCTAAGCTGCGTAAGCCTCTGAAGGAGCCACTCAGAAGCTCGAAAACGTGGTCATGGCATGGACCAACGAACCCACAACATCATGCAAGGCCAACAATAAGGGCCGGTGGCCAAAAGTCAAAGAAAGCTGCTGAAACTTGCGATGCCTTAAAGACCTGTCGGATCTCCAAGGTGATGTTTTCAGTGCTGGCGCGCTGCTTTTCTACGTCTACTGTGGCGTCGAGGAAACCGGCACAGAGCTGTCTTGAGCACGCAAACATATTCAAGTTGCTTTGGATTTTGATTGCAAACGTTTCAGGGAACTGCGGGGCGTGGGTGGGCGGGGGGAGGAGGGGGGTCGTGCTGTGAGACACGCAACTTTGTTGTCGGGGCTCAACACCACCCATGCTTCTGGCTTCAACATCGCAGGCCCCCCCCTAGTAGGGTGTCGGGGCCGGTCGATACAGGCAGGTGGGGTTTGGGGGGCCCTGGGGGTGCAAAATGGGGCGGGGGCTGGTTTTGCCAAAACGAGGCGACTTGAAGTTGAGAGCTGGAGAACTGCGAAGAAGGGTTCTGCAGTTATGCATATTCAGGCCTTGTGTTGTTTTGGCGTGGGCTCTCTGCTTTCACAGCGCTTGCTTCAGCTTGCGGAGTTTGGGGATCCGAGAATCGATTCCGCTTCTACAGTCCCCTGGGCCGAGGCAGTGTCGTGAACTTCCCTTGCTCTTCGTAGGTAGGATAAGGGGGGCCCCTTAAAAGGGAACCCTCCTTAAGCCTCTTCTGGCTCTCTTGAACAGGGACCTTATTGAGAGAGTCTGTTATCCCCACAAGTCCCCCGAATACACGTTACCACACCCAACGCAAACCTAGAGCACGGTCCAAACAGCACGCGGTAATCATCTTGGGAGTCATCACATGAAGCCACATGAAACATCGTAGTGGACCCAGGTGCAGCGGTTCACCACGTATCGCCACATGAACCTTGATGCATGCCTCAGCTTGGCACAATATGTAGACCGCTTTACGCTTCGGACTTCAAGGTGTTCGGGACATGAGCGTGCCGTTCAGACGACGACCGCTAAATTACATACCTGTGAGCCTCATCGTGTCTGTGGCATGACATATCAACAAGTTGTTGATCTTGGGAACCTTGGGTTTAGGGTCTAGGGTTTAGGATTTAGGGTTTAGGGTCTACTCGATAACATGATGATGTGAGTTAACAAACAGATGGGGAGTTGCGTTTGTCGATACAGCGAATCAGATCCCAAGAGGACACGCTCCAAGTTATTGAGGGTCTCGTCTTGGGGACTGAACATAGAGTACTTCAGGGAGCTTACTGTCCGAAAATGATGTGCGTACTCAGAGTACAAGAAATCTGATGGGAGATGCTCCAACTCTTCTCTTGGCAAGGCGCTGAGGGAGGCGAACAGCAGCTGCTGCCCCAGTCTGTCGTGCAATTGAAGCCCCTGGGGCCAGAAGCGCGATTTCTGAACCTTTTTAGGATTTTAGAAGAGCCGCCTGCGATGCGGAGGCGTCCAAAAGATCCCCCTCCCCCCAAAAACTTTGGGTCGCCTCAGGTGCGAGCCTCCAGCGCACGCTGGCTGGCAAAGCCAAGTTCAATCACCCCAAGGTCAAGCAGGCCCTGGGAGCCTCCCTACCTCCCTAAACGCCCAAACTCCGAACTCCCCTGAACTCTCTGAACGCCCAAAACTTCCCCCAGACACCCTCCATTCCCTGAAGTTGCCCTAACAAATGGGGCGGGGGGGAACCGGGGAGTTGCCCCGCGCAGGTCCGCACGGGAACGCTGCACCTTCTCAAGAAGATGCTGGCCATCAGCCCCTTGGGCCCTTCCGGAGCTCCCCCCCCCCCCCGTGCTTTTGAACCCCCCCTTTTTTTTAGGGTTGGGGTTCAGGATTTAGGGTTTAGGGATGTTTAGGGTTAAGGGTTCTTCCTATGATTTGAAGAGGTTCGATCCAAAATGAGCATGTTTTTTGAACTAGGCGTTTGGGTCTTTGCGAGCTGCCCATGCGGACGTTGGGGGTCTTTTAGGCTGCTCGGTCATCATAGGTGCCAGTGTCTAAACTGCGCTGAGGGTTTTCGTGGCAAGGTTTCCGCGGAGGCCCATGTCTGGGAACCATGCAGCTGTTGATGAGATGCCGTGAGATGGGCACACAAGAAAAGCAAAACCCCACGACCCTGGAGCCCCCCCAACTCACACTTTTCACACGGTGCTGAAGGCCCGAAAAGCCGGCCGAAGGCGGCGAAAGCCTGCAAGGCCTCTGCTCTCTGCTCTCTTCATTGGGCTTAGGGGTTCGCCTTCGGAGCTTCAGAGAATCCTGGGTTGAGAAGGAGCGGTGTAGGAAGCTACCCCCCGGCTTGATGCATCGCTCAACGTTGTCAGGCCTTGTGGAACCTTGGAACTGAGGAGGCCGGGATATGGGAGGGGGCTTCTGGTGTATGCTGTCGCCTTGTTCATTTTTTGCTACAGCGGTGTAAGCCAAAGATGCTTGCTAGTTGGAGTTAGGAACTGTAGGGTTGCTTTTATAACATTAAGCACCATCTTTTTTATGTATGTACATATATATATATATATATACTTGTGTGCGTACGTATGTCTGCTCTGTACATGTAATGTAATGTAATGTACTGTAATGTACTGTGATGAAATGCAATGTGGTGTAGTGTAGTGTAGTGTAGTGTAGTGTAATTTAATGTAATGTTGTGTAATGTAGTGTAGTGTAGTGCAATGTGATGTAATGTAATGCTTACATTGTCTGCCTCTGTCCCTCCTGTCTGTCCGTCTGTCTCTGTCTGCCGCTGTCCGTCTGCGTGCGTGCGTGTGTGCGTGTGTGTGTGTGTGTGTACATGGGCTATACAGAGGGCCATGGTCTCGATACCATGTCTGCTACAGTAGAGCAGAACCGCGTTTGAGAGACTCGGATCCAAGCAAGGCCTTCCGCTGCGTCTGCAGTTGCACTTGATCCCTGCGGGTTGAGACCTCCCCTGATTCAACTTCCAGCTTCGCCTAGAGAGGTGGCGGTTCTGATCCCTTCGGAAGTGGAAGCGTTCGGAAACTTAGATTCCGAAGTCCGAAGAGGGGAGAAGGGGGCCCAGAATCTGAAGGTGCACGAGTCACCCTTGGCGCTGAAGGCGGCCGAGAGACAGCCTCCTCCCAGCCTGAGGGGACACGCAGGGGATTCGAAGCCTAAGCGCTTTGGGGAGCGTTTTTTCAGAGTTTTGGGATATTGGGGTTCGAGCTTGGAGTGAAGACCCGAGTTGCAGGCCCAAGCCTCAAAAACTCAACGCCACGAAGCAGGCTACGAGTTTCAAATCATCAAAGTAGCTCATGTCCGGCACAGACGATGCATGTTGGCAAGCAGCTTGCAGCTGTTGATTACTGTAGTGTTTGGCCGAATCGTGTAGCATCTGCCACAAATCTGCAGGGTTTAAAGGGGGGTCTACGAGCCTCTTCAGGGCTAGGTCCCAGCTTGGCTTCTGGCGCGGAGTCCCACCCATAGCATGCCCTGCATAAAAGGAGTAGAACCAAACAACTTCTCCTCAGCCCACACTGTGCCGTTTGCCTAAGGTTCTCAGAAGCCAAAAAACACCACCATAATAAGCACCGAGTCATGCACCAACCTCGAAGAGTCCCGGAAAGCCAGGCGCTTGAGTCCCTCCCGAAGAAGGACAACGAAACGCAGAGCCGGGGCCGTTGGGTTGCGCGGGTCGAGGAGTTCAGGAAGTGAAAAAAAAAACATTCGGGTGAGTTGGGGGGGGGGGGGTGTTTAGGGTTTAGGAGTTTGGGTTTAGGGTCCAGGGGGTCTTGAGTTGAGAAGCCCCCATCATTGTGATGTGAGCCGAGCAGTTTACCCCCCAACGCCCGAATTTCTCAAGCGAAGTGGCCTCAAAGAATATGAATATAGTAATTAGAAGAGTGTATTGCCCTTGTATTATTGCCTTCCAAGTGATGTGCGCTGCCGCACCGCGGAGCAAAGACTCACCATGGACCGCGTTTTGAGGTCCGAAAGCTCAAAAAGACTGTAATATAGAAAATCGCCAAATCTCTGTTGCGCCTGTAGACGCACCTCCATTTCTCAGGCTACGCAAGGCTGCAAACGGTCGTGGCGCGGCGCCCGGAATCGGTTTTGGGCATCGGGCGATGTGAGTAATGAATCGTAAGTCTGGGGTTCTTTTTCGCGCTTTCAGGAGGTTGCGTGGTAGCGGCTCAAAGCCACCATTAACAATCTTGGAGCTTTGGTCATCCCAAGGGAGGGAAAGGAATGAGAACCCAGGAAGCCCTGAGCCGATCCCAGGAGATCACGCGAGGGAACGATGTGTTGGAGGATGACCTCTCAGAGGAGCAGCTTTGTCGGAAGACCTTTCGCATCGAAACTGTAGGAGCAAACAGGAGATTCTGGAGGCCATGCTCAAGACTCCACAGCCCCAAGAGAGAGACTCTCAGGTTTCCTCTCCGCCTTTAAAAGGGGGTCGGTGGTGGTCCTCCTCAGTATGCTCAGTGCCTTCTCTAGCTCCAGCACAATCCCAAAGATGGCACAATCGATCTTGGCAAGGGTCTGCGCGCATCCCATCCCGCCTTGAGCTGATCGCGTGCTTTAAATACAGTGTGCACCTGTGCACCGAATGACATTGTCGCGCGACCTCAAGACCCTGAAGACGAAACACGCGGTAAAGCACTGTGAAGTCCTTTGAAGCAGCTTGTCTCCCCTTTGTCAGGACCTGGCGAATGCCAGCTTCTGTCCGAGCCCAGCCTATTCCTCCCATCATGCGTACAGTATGCCCATTCCGGTAATCGAGCCTCGGCTTTCTTTGAGAAAGAGCTCTTCAAGGTGTTTCGAGGCTGCTTAGGAATCATTGTTGATGTCACCATGGAGCCCTGGATGACATCACAAAGGGGGAGCTCCTAGGGGATCTGGCCATTTTTGTGCAGAGCCGTCTGGTCGAAGCTTGAGCCAAAGTCCTACAAAAGGAGCCCAATGCCCCCACTCGTGGCAGCCCTGACTCTCGAAGGATTCAAGGGCCAAAATCCATTGTCACGTTGTTCTGCCAAGGGCAAGTATCATCATCCTGCAGCGCCTTCGACAACGGCCCGGAGCACAGGGGAAAGCAGGCCTGTAGGCCGATCTGCGCAGCGTTGCGCTTCAGAGAAGCTCAGAGTCTACACTTCGACCGTCGCCCAGAAAAGACCAGGCTGTTGAGCGCGAAGAAGAGTTACCTTGCAACCTTTCAATCAACAACTCGAGACCCTTCGATTCAGTGCCCTTCAAGCCCCCACCCAAATGCGATCCAGCCAGCCTTGCTTTCGAATCCAGGCGTCGCCCGTGATTGCAGTGTGAGCGTAGTCAGGCTCTTCATATTCACGTCAAGGTGGTGTCTTGGTCACCAGGGGGCTTTTTAAAGCTTTTGAGAACTGTTTAGAATTTATATCCTTTAAGGGATTATGTAGGGTGCTGTCACCTCATTCCTTCACTTCCAAAAAAGGCACCCCCCCCCCCCCCCCCCCCCAAAAAAAAAAAAAAAGCGCGCGCCTCCAAAGGTGGGAAGTGACCTTGCCCCGCCCAAGCCTCCGGCCAAGAGCATGCAGAGTTTGGGAGGCGCCCCCCCACAGGGATCTGTTTTTCAGAGGGTTTAGGGTTTAGGGTTTAGGGGGTTTAGGGTTTAGGGTTTGGGGTTTAGGGTTTAGGGTTTAGGGTTTAGGGTTTAGGGTTTAGCCAAACCCTCAACGTCTACGATAACAAGGGGTCCTCATTGTAAGGGGAGCCGACTATGCAAGGGATTACATAAGGGTCCCAGATTTTTGTAGACCACCAGATGGGTGTCGCAAAAGTTTTGTAGGGCATCTTGTGTCATGAAGGCTCGAAGCCCGTTGAACAATGTTGGTAAGGGGGGGTTTGGGGTTGAGGGTATAGGGTCTAGGGTCTAGGGTTTAGGGTTTAGGGGGAGAGGGGGGGAGGGGGGTTTGGGGCAAAGGAGACGTTCCTATGCGCTAAGCCTAGTTATACAGTGAATCGGCGGCAGAAATCCCCTTGAGAACCTCTGACGCCCACAGCCGGGGCCGAAACTTCAGGATTCCGGGGATTCCGAGCTCCAAGGGTTTAGGGTTTAGGGTTTAGGGTTTAGGGTTTAGGGCTAGGGCTTTAGGGCTTTAGGGCTTTAGGGCTTTAGGGCTTTAGGGCTTTAGGGCTTTAGGGCTTAGGGTTCAGGGTTTAGGGGGAGATGAAGGCTTGTTTTCTTGTCCGCCCTATCCGTGGATCCCTCACCCTTCCTGAGTGTTCCCGACAAGCCTTCAAAGAACTTGAGTTGGAGCCAAAAGTGTCTTTCCAAGACTCCAAGCTTGTCCCTTGCAGGGAAAAGCTCAGACCTGCTGATGAATCAGGCTGGGTTTAGATTTTGTTCTCGTGTTTTTGTACGGGGGGCTGGGGGAGTTTGCACATACACCAAGCCACTCAATCTAGCCTATGTGCAAGTGGTAAGAACAAGCAGCACACCCCAAGCATCATGTGCAACCGAAGCTCCGTCCTAGTCTGAGGAAAGTTGTGATCAGCATGACCAGTGGTCTGTACAGTGTTCGTTTCAGCCGACATGTCTGCTTTCATAAATGTCCCCCCCCCCTCCCCACCAGTACCACCCAGCCTGCTGTGCATAGGTGCTGTAGGGATGGTCGTTACGTTCGCTTATCGGACCATTCCGTAGCCACCCCCCCCCTCCCCAAATTCGGTCCACGAGTTACGCTTGTGCCTGGGGATGTTCCCCCTCAAACTCACAGTCCTGAATAGGCATTCTCATAGGGGGGGCAACCATCATCCCTACTAGCTGTTAGGGTACGGGGGACAAGATCCCAGCTTCTCGCACTTTGTGGCAGCAGGTCGTCCCCACGCCTCCCAGCTCCCGATCCACGGGTTTTTTCTCGCGATTTACGCGCCGCTCCCTGGCGGCCAAGAGGTGAGGACGGTGAGGGCCTCTGCCGGACTCCAGCCTTATACTGCTGACAGCCTTTTGACCCATCTTTAAACCATCCTAACCCATCCTAACCCATCCTAACCCATCCTAACCCATCTTAACCCATCTTAACTGAGCCTTTGAACCCATCTTAAGCCTGTTTTGGGGGGTTGCAGGGAAAACTGAGCTGCAAGTTTTGTTGACTGGTCCTTCTTAGGGGGCTTGGGATTTTTTTGACATGCCGGTGTGGCGGAGTCCGTGGCCCAAACGTTGGCGCGGGACACGACGAAGTGGCAAGAACCCGACCTGCCCCCAAACGGTGAAAGACCCTTCCTGAGGTACATAGCCCGGTAAACAGAAAGACCATGTCTTGCGCCGTGAAATCCTCAAGTCCGTCGGTCTTGCGGTTCCGGTAGCTCAAGAACGGCTAAACCCGACCTTGCGTCGGAGGCCATAAAGGCTGAAGCAAGCGAGACGTTGTCGAACCTCTTAGCATCTTAGCTGCTTCCGGATGCTTCCAACACACCTCTCCCACGTCTCGCCTCGCCATGAAATCTTTCAAATTCTCTTTTAGCTGCGAAGCAGCTTTGAAATTATCACGTCCGCCCGGTTGAACGAGAGTCGACACACCGGCAGCTGTCCGGGTCTGTATGGATTGTAGGGAACTCAGCAACTATGTTGCTGTGCTGCTAGGGGGCAGGACACGGCCACTGATGGCGGAGCAACATGCAGCAAGGCGGGCTCTTGAAATGTAGCGATGGATCGGACATGTCGGGTTCCACGGGCGAAGGATATCGAAGGCATGTGAATCCCAGCTTCGGCAAAGCAGTGACGAATTAGGGTTTAGGGGTTAGGGTTTAGGATTTAGGGTTTGGGGTTTAGGGTTAACTCGGGTGAGTTCAACCAGGTGGGCGCACGTTGACAAGGGTATGACGCCCTTAGGGCAAAATGCCACAAGCAAGCCTACAGATTTGTTGCAGCAGCGTGTGTCATCGATTGCGCGGTCTTTGACTCCTGCTGGAAACAATGGTTATCCCGCAATCGGGGCGATGTTGCTGCCAGTGGACCAGATGCAACCAAGTCATTCACATCATATAGATCAACTATTTCGGGGTCTGGGCCTCGCTCTCTGTCCTGAATCCACAAATTCCTAACTGTAAAGCCCCAGATCGGCGACTAGCTGCTGTCAGCACTCACCACCTCCTACACAAACCTCGTGTTACACGACCTCCTTCATGTTGCAGCACGAAGACCTCTGACGAGGTAAATCTACGATGCCGTACGCGCAGAAGCGCCAGATCACAGGTACCACAACGTGTCCTGCACGCCTTGTTTGGGTCCATCTGGTCCATCGGATGTCGAGAAAAGGCCCCTCACTTCTGCATGGATTTCTAAGCAGATGTGATCTATGCACTTTAAGCAGAGCTGCCCAATGACATATCTTGCGCCTTGATTGATTCGTGCTTAGTGCTCGCAACCAACCGAACGTGGTTCTTAGCAGCTGCTGTTTCGGGCAGGCGCCGTAGGAGTCTGGAAGCATGCTGATCATGCCCAATGATCTCTGAGGAAGCACAAAAAGAGCGTTGGTTTGGTGGAGACATGAGTGTCCGCAGGAAAAGGCAGCGAGTTGAAGGTCGCGTCATCACACCCTAGATTTGACATCCTCATGGGCCATTGCCCCACCCACTTAAAGTGGAGCACGAAACCACAGTCTTCAGGGTCTCTTTTGATCCAAGCTCTTGGAGGCCCCAAGGACCCTCTTGGGAAGAACTGCAAAGTGAACCGATGAGCTGCGAAAACGGGAGCTCAGGAGCAGGGGGGGGGGGGGGGGCTTTGGCTGGGTCTCTCTTCTTGTGTTCTAAGTGTGTTCCAATGTACCTTCAAGTATGTTCCATTTAGTTTGGTGAAGCAGCAAGGGCCCCTAATCTTCTGGACCTGCCGATGTTCTTCGAGACCATGATTTCCTTGCTTTTACACCTTTGGATTTCCAGCTTCCGTTCCAAGCTTAGTCCTGGCTTCTGTGTGCACCTGTGTGCACCTGTGTGGGCCAAGGTTGTCAGATGAAGCGTCCGCCGTCGGATCAAAGCCGAAGAGTGGCCCACATACGGCACACCCTAAACTAAGCGCTTGAGACAGGCGACCGATGAGGACCAGACTTCAGTCTCCCCCGTAGCAGCTCCAGCCCAAAACATTCGGCAATCTGTCCTTTTGGTTCACCCTGAAGCCCCGCGCTGCAAGGTAGGTCGAAACCTGTGCCTGCGGGGGCACGAACAACCAACAAAACCTGAACTCTTACCCTGGACGAAAATAGGGGACTCCCCCTGACCTTTTGTCACACGGCAGTGCTCCAGTCTCTGTGCATGGCCCCATGGGTGCCGCAGGCAGTCAGGGCTGCGCCTTGGGACGAATTGGAACTTAAGTTGGGCCTGCAAGTCTAGGTATATAGGTATAGGGCTAGAGTAGTAGGGCCTCCATGGTGTATGGCATGGGGGCAGTGCAGGGGTGTGCTAGGGTTGAGGGGCGTCAGGGGTTGAAAAACACTTTTCCCATGGATGGGAGTCACGGCCGATCCGCTGGCATTCGCGAGGCGCTTGGATGGTGACTAGCATGACTTGGGTCGTGCTCACCGGTGCTTGCTTGGCTATGTTTGGCTCTGGCCTGGCAAGAAGGCTGCTCTGCGGGGAAGAGGGCCTCACGTGGCTGCAAAGAGAGCGGCGAGATCTGATATGTGCCTCTTCATGATGTGACAAGACCCCCTGCTTGTGCAATGAGATGCCCGACCGACGGGACGTTTTCGTTGTCGTCAGGCCAGCACCGACTCCCAGCTTCAACGGCATTTGGTGCAAGTAGCACAGTGGTCGGAAGATCCCAGATCCCTTTTGAGCCAGCATCACTGTTGCGTCGAGTGCCCAAGCATCCCATACTACCCCTGGTCACCACTTAGCCATGGCTCCCCTTGAAATCTAAGGGTAGTTGAAACACGGGTCCTAGATTGCCGCGAGGTTTTCGGCATTTTCCATGCCTTTGGCTGAAGTACGATCTCATTTAACACCAAAGGCCCCAATTCAGTAAAAATCGAAGTAGTTTTTTTACTGTTTTTTTAGCCTCCTGTTTTAGGAATCCTCCCAACACCCCGGTAAAACGTACGTTTTCGCACACCCGAACACCACAGCAATCTAGGACCCGTGTTCCGGGTAGTTTCACGGGCTCTTACTATGGTCCCTTGCCCTCTTTAGAGGGTTCTGATGTATGGGCCACTGATGTTTGTAAGGTGTCTATAAGGGGCCGCCCCTTTTAAGGGCCCTACCCTTAAGATGAAGTTCCTTGAAGCTCCGGCGTCCTTGAGGCTGCCAGCTGGACACGAGCCAGGTGGCCTCCCAGCTCGAGCACTCCTCCAACTTCTCCCTCCTGCTGCCTGGCGAACCGTGGGTTTTTGTTGGGTTGGTTTCCGAAATAGGGGGGGAACCTTCTTGGGGTCCTTATCAAAAAGGGGATCCTACCATGAGGGGATGGAAATTAAGGGGGTCTTGTTTGTTTGGCTGGTTTCCGAAATTCGGGTAACCTTCTTGGGGTCCTTATCAAAAAAGGGGATCCTGCCATTAGGAGATGTCTATTGGGGGCCTCCGTTTTTTTCGTAAGCCGTAAGGCCCCATAGATCGTGAGTACCAAACATACCAAGCTCCAGGAGCCAGGGCTTTAGGTTGAAGAGAAAAGTGGGTGAGTGAGTCAACAAGCACTTACGGAGCGGCCCCCCGCCCATGACCGAGCTGTCACGCGCCTATCTCGTGCTCTAGGCCTTAGGCCTAGAGTGACTGCAACTCAACGTGGACGGTCCGGCCTGGAACAACCGCCAGCTTCAGAGGGATGCCTTACTTTGTAGCAGTTGCTGCACCAGCGCAACCACTGGCCTTGGAATGTGCTTGCTGCTTTGGTCAGTCCCTCAGTGCATGGAGTTCTTTATGCACTGGGCTTGTTGATGTTGCTGGTTGTGTTGTTGGGCCCTCTGCGCGTGGAGCGTTTCTGCTCTCTCCGCACTTGGCCTACAGATTTGGTATGTGGCGTGTGCTTGCTACGAACAAACATGGTGGTCCTGGTTGAGCAACTCTGTTGTAGCCGATTAAATATGACGCGCTGCTTGGCAAACCGTGCGCAAGCCATAATCTGACGCGATCCGCGCTCAGCAATCTGGTGGGCCCCGGAAGCCACACCAGTTGTGTCCCCTACAGTGTTGGGGAACTTTGAGAACTGAAATAGGTGGGCAGTGCTGTGTGTTATTTGAAAGTACCGCTAATGACGTATTGCCCAATAACGGCTGCATGTTGTGGAGTTAACTCACAGTGGAGGGTTTCCACTAGGTGCATCTAACCCCTAAAGTCGATCTTTCCAATTGCAGGCCGACATGTTGCATACCCCACGCGACTCCAGTGGAAGTTGCTAGATTTGGGTGCTGGGGTTGAGGCAGTTCCGACGTCCGGGCACGGCGCCTTTGCTTGGGCTCTGGGCTGCTTGTGGACGGACGTGTCGGTTGAGCTGGCATGGTGGGTGCACCAGGCCCCAGTGACGTCGCAAGAAGCAGATTTCTTGATGTCCACGACCAATGTAGAAAACACAGCCCAATGTGGCAAGCATAGCCAGCATACAAGCAGCAGGCCAAGTGCAGAGGGATTCCAACAAAACTCCACACCCAAAGGCCTGCGCACGACCATGCCCAATCTTAGCTCTCTGGCAACAGGTTTGGGGGTTGGAAGTGGGAGGATGATTGCCCTGAGGAGCAGCTACACTAAATAGTTGTGTCAGATTTACAGCGTGGAACTCAGGAGCTTGATTTTGGTAGTGCCATATGCCATGTGTGCTCAGCGCTGCCGTTGAGAAATGGCTTGAACAGCTCCT
Source organism: Symbiodinium natans (assembly GCA_905221605.1). Lineage (NCBI taxonomy): Eukaryota > Dinophyceae > Suessiales > Symbiodiniaceae > Symbiodinium > Symbiodinium natans. The sequence goes on from CAJNDS010002287.1 coordinate 483,048, forward strand.
CTCGACCTTGGGCGCGTACTTCAAGAACTCGCTGTTTTGTCCCGACTCGGGGTGGCCATGGGTGCTGGAACTGCGGCTGCTTCTCACCAAACCCTGGCATCCAGAATATCTATATAAAAGTAACTTTCCTTCCGACGCCGCATGACGCGTTCCCCGGCCCAGGTTTCTGGAAGGCGATGAGGACCGGAACGGCCGGTTCGAAAGCACGCGCCTAAGTCTCTTGTGTCGAGTGCCACTTCGGAGGATGAAGGTGACATGTTGGCCACGGGGCCCATGGAGTGAAACGGTTTCCAAAGGGATTTTCAAGGCACTCGGTACTCTGCAGTTCCTTGGGGGGGGGCAGACTTTTTTGGGCATGTGCCTTGTCTGATGTCACAAAGCAGAGTGGCAGGGTCCGCTGCCCCAAGATCCTGAGCTCTAGGCTTTCGCAGGGCCCCCACGTTGAGCTCTCCAAGGCAAGTCCAGCCGCCCGTGGGTGGGCAAGCAGCGCAGACGCGGAGTTCCGGTGCTTCGAGTGCTGCTCGGCGAGGGGGATCTTCTGGGGCTCTTCTCTCGGGGCTTGAACTGGAGCATCGCAGAGAATTCAGTGAAACAGGAGAGCGCGCCTAAGAGTCGACTTTGGACCCAAATTTACGGAGTTTGACAAGACTGCCTTTTTTTTTTTTTTTTGGGGGGGGGGGGGGGGGACGTCTTCAACGTAACATCCAGCTAAACATCCAGCTGTCGCTCCAAAGGCCTCCATCGACCTCGTCGCGCCTCTCGCTGAAGGCCTCTCAAGTCCAGGGATGCTGTTTGCCATGGTCTAGGTGTTGGGACGTAGGGATTATGGATGATTATAGTACCCACCCCCTAGTAGAATCCTGAATAAGGACTGTTAGCATAGGGGGGAACATCCCAAACTGTGTGGGATGCTGTTTGGGATGCGCTGCGCGCCTCACGTGCAAGCTTTTCTCCTTGAAAAGAGCACAGAGCGCACCACTTCACTGGGCATGGCGCCCCGCCTCTTCCAGGTGCATGGTTTAATTTGGGGCCGCGAGTGCGAGGGGCATACCAGCCATACCGAGTCATACCAGCAACATCCTTAGAAGCGAGTAGGGCTTTTGCGTGAAAAAGCCGTGGCTTCCTTAGGTCAGGAGGGACTCTTTGAGGAACGATCTCGAAGACCCGACAGCACCCGTCGCGTGAGAGCTCTGCAAGCCAGACTGGGCACGAAGTAGTCGAAACTCAGCTCACACAGCCCTGCGGGTCCCGCCCCTCCGCATTCTACCCTCTAGGAGGAGTAACAGGCAGAGGAATCGAGGAGTTAAGGAGACGTTGCAGGTTGGCTCAGGAAACCGCGCAGTCAAGAATCAAGAAGCACCCAAGCGCTCGAAGCAGACGCGCTTTGTCCCAGGCCGGAAGTCTCGAGAGTTCCGCCGTGTCGGACAGCTGGGGCAGAGGGCAAGGTTGGAGAGCCTGAGGGAAGAGGATGAAGGAGGTGTAAGAGTTTCAAAGGATAGCTTTAAGTTGTTTTGGGATGTTTGGGGGTCCTAAATGGAGGCTTGGCGCTCCGGAACACCCCAAGGCCAGATCGTGTGCTTCCGGGGAGGGTGTGGAGATGGCATCGATATGGCACTCGGGAGTGGGGGGAAGTTCTGGCTGCTCTCGTCGGCGCGGCAAGGCGCGTGTCAATGGTCCAGTCAAACCCACTGAAACCCACGAGCTCATCAGCTGGGATCTTCTTGAGTGCCCAAGTCTTAAGTCCAATCCTCGACCCTCGTCCCCTCTAGGTTAGGGCTGGAGCTAGAACCCTAGAACCGGAGGAGTTCAACCAGATGTTGCGCAGCCACGGCATCGCAACAGACACCTGGGGCAAGCACGGGACGAAGGTGGGAACTGCTTAACATGCAGGGCTTACGAAGGCGGGACTCGAGACTGGGGCTCTGCGAAAGATCGATCTCTTATTGGGCCTTGGGCACGTGGGGGTTGATGCATGATGATGCATGTTGATGCTGCGGCGCACTCCTCCCATCCAGGAGGAAGCTTTTTTCTTCCCTCCCTCACCTTTGGCCTGCGTTTTGGGACGCATCGTCTGCCACGCCACTCACCCTAGAGCCCTTGTAATCGTCAGCCTCAGATTCTCGAAGTTGTAATTGTAAGGCAAGACCCGCACCTCCCTGTCCAGGGCGTCGACCAGCTCTTCTGGGAGCTCTTCTGCCAGCGCGGCAGCATCCTCACAGGCCCCTTTTGTGTTGCGTCGCTGCGCTGGTGCGCGCATCTTGAGCACAGCCGAGCACCTTAAGCTGGCTTGCTTGGGATTTTGGGACTTCGAGCCTGCAGTGTAGGGATTCGGCGAGCCTCAGCGCCCCAGCCCGTGTAACTAGGACTGGGCTGCTTTTTGGGTCACCAGTACACATGTGGAGCAAGAGCCACTCAGGCTGATTCGAGGATGTCCCTCTCGAGTCTCATTCCAGTATAGGGGTGAAGGGGCAATTGTAGAAACTCGTAGCATTCCTTTTGTTCATTCACAGCTTGCTGGCATGCATTGGTTGTCAAAGCTTGTTCTTTTCTGTCTGCACGCGGCGAATCATTCATGTCTCTACGCTACATGTGCTTGTTTTCTGTCAGCACCTTAAAAGACGGCGCCAGGCCTTGGCACCAAGAAGCTGAAGCGGGTGACGCGGCTCTTGACGCTCGGCACGAGTTTGTGTGGGGGGGGGGGGGACAAAAGTACTCAGCTTCTTCAGCCACGGTCCGGTGGTCTTGTTCTGCATGAATGAAAAACAGGGCGCCTGCCACATAGCTCCGGAAAAAAGTGAGATGATCTTTGCCATCTGCCATCTGCCACGACCCTTTTAGAGATCAAAGCCTTGTGAAGCTGTGGAGCGGAAAGAAGTCGCAGAAGAGGAAGATCCGGCTGCTGGCGGAAATCGACGGCGTGGACCATGCTTCGACTTCAGAGGGACAGAGCATGGCAGAGCGATGCACAGTGCACAGGGGCTTGGAGAGCTCACGATGTCAAGGGCTCACTTAAACAGTGGTGGTTTTTTGGCAGTTGTTCCATAGATGTCAGAGCGACTTGCAGAGTTCTTTTCAGAAGCTTATTCCCAACACCCTGGCAAGCCGAAGCCCCACTCTCGGCAAGGTTATGGTGTCCCGGCTACAGTTCATGCACGACGGTCAGCAGATCCAACGCCAGCAACTGCCCCTGCGCAGGCCTTCTTTTGGAAGCTTGGGGGCCTTTCCCGGGCTTAGGGGTTTGGGGGGCTTTGGGGGGGGCTTCGGGGGCTTTTGCTATGGGTCTTTTGCGCCTGACTTTCAACTTAGGGTCCCAAATGCTGGCCCGGTCCATCTAGTGAAAGCTCGCAGGTTGGAAGCGGTAGGAAGCAGAGTGGGTTTAGGGCGTTTGGGGGGGGGGACCAATCGAAGAACTTTCGACCACAAGCACGACTTCGAGTCGAAGACTCTGAAGATTTCAAGAAACATGGTGGGTGCATGCTGGTATATTCTTCGACATGGAAACCTGAGAGGCATAAACTTCCAAAAAATTGTGGAAGCCCAAAAGCGAGGCAAATGAAAAGTCCACACGGGGGCCCTTAGGCCCTAGGCTCTATGAAGCCAGCTCCCGTCTCTCAGAGGCTGCGGTGGCAGCTGCCAACCGACAACGTGCTGCTGCAATCCTGTGAGAGCACGCTCTACGACGAGGAGTACAAGCACGTGGAGCCGTGGAGCGCCTTCGCTAGACCATGAGGGGGGCTTCCGAAATTTGGGGGGGGGGGGGGGGGGGGGTACCCTTCTTGGGGTCCTTATCTTTTTGTGGAGATCCTAGTATTTGGAGGGTCTATATTAAGGTTCCCTATCTTCGAAAACCCCCATGAGATGTAGGAGCATCACTGGCTTGGGACATCGAGACGAATATGTCAAGAGGATTATTCAGAAAGCATTGATTTTCAAACGGGATAGGGAAGCAAGCTTGCGCAACGCTGCATTGCCAGAACTATGGCACCCAAATCTCTATACCGCGTTTGGGATGTTTGTCACCATCCTACTCACTGATCCACTCATTGGCATGTGCTCGAAAACCATTCGAGAGCCTTTCAACCTACCCTTCAACATCCCATGCCGAGTATATCATGTCATACAACACTCTTGCAATGTAGTAGTAAAGTCTACAGTATAGTAGTAGAACTATATTTGAGCATAAGAATATATATATATATATATATATATATGCATATATATATATATATATATATATATATATGGTTACCCCCCCCCCCCCCCAGTGACCTACCCTTTTTCGCCTTGTCTCAAGTCACCCGCTGCACTGCAAGCAAACTCGGTGGCAATATAGCGTATTTCCTAGGGCGTAGACTAAAAGCACAACTAAAATCGCATACACGGGACAGTAGAAAAACCAAAAACACCAAAACCAAAAAACCCAAAAAAAGCCAAAACAAAAAAAAAAAAAAAAAAAAAAAAAAAAACAAAACGAAAAAAAACCAAAAAAACCAAAGCCAAAAAAGCCAAAAACACCAAAAAAAATTGGTATTTTTGGTTTTTTTGGTTTGGGTTTTTTTGGTTTTTTTGGTTTTGGTATTTTTGGTTTTTTGGTTTTGGTATTTTGGCTTTTTAGTTCGCCTTCACGGTCACGAGGCAACAACTACGCATTTTTAAGTGTGCTTATGCTAATTGTGCTTTTCAGAAATAGTATACAAGTGGTCTTTCTAGTGCTTCAGAGCTATTTGTTTCGTTATTATGTAAGTAGAGCCGCTAGTGTTTAGTGCATCTTTTGGTTGTACTCAAGTGTAGTAGACCTTATTCAGCCATTACTTGGTGCTCTGGTAGCTCAATTCGCATGGATAATATTAATTATCTAGAAGCATGTCTTGAGAAAAAGCATTTATTGCTTAGAATTGTTTGCTTAAAAAGTGACTCCTACTCGTCCAGGAATACCCCAAAACCCGATAATCCAAACTTTACCAGAGATTCTCCTGAAAAGCTTGCGCTTTTGGATGATTTTATGTATTTGTGAATTTGCTTGTGCATGGCCTTCACTAAGTACTTTTCTAGGATTCTTGTGCATCTTTTAAGCCTGATTGTGTAAGTTGCGTTTTTCAAGCATAGTATATATGTGGTCTGTATTGAATACTTCAGACATCTTTGTTTCATCGTTATGTAAGTAGAACCGCTTCTATTTCCATTATTGTGCATTTTTAAGCTTGCTCATGCAAATTGTGCTTTTCAGACATAGTATATAAGTGGTCTTTAGTGAATACTTCAGCAATCTTTGTCTCATTGTTATGCAGGAAGAACCATTTCCATTTCCGCAAGTGTTTATTTCGTATTTGGTTGAATATGGTCCTTTAAATAGTATTCACTTGAGTCAAATTGGGTTATTTGCTTAAGAATTCATCTAGTAGTTAAATTCGCATAGAATGAATACTTCAAAAAAATTGTTTCATGAATATGTAAACATAAGGTGTTTCATTTGACTTTGCAGATAGTACTTCAATAGAACTTTGCCTGGTATAAACACAACTGTTTCAATGCATTAGTTGCTCAACAAAGCACTATTTGCCCTTTAAACCACACTTTGCCATATTTTGGTTGAATATGGTGCTTCTTTCGTATTTTGGTTGAGTATGGTCTTTTAAATGGTATTCACTTGAGTTAAACTGGGCTATTTGCTTAATAATTACTCTAGTAGCTAAATTCGCATAAAATGATTATTTCAAAAATAAAAAACGATTCATGAATATGTAAACATAAGGTATTTCAGTGGACTTTTCAGAGAGCATACTTTGCCTAGTACAAACACAATTGTATAAATACAGTATTTGCACTTTAAACGCACACTTTGCCGTTTTTGGTTGAGAATGGTGTTTATTTCGTATCTTGGTTGAATGTGCTCCTTTAAATAGTATTCACTTGAGTCAAATTGGGCTCTTTGCTTAATAATTACTCTAGTAGCTAAATTCGCATAGAACCAAGAAAAATGTTTCACTATTTGATTAATACTTTGCCTCGTACAAACACAATTGTATAAAGAAATTAGTTGCTCAACAAAACATTAAGTGCCCTTGAAACGCACAATTTGTATAGAAAAACACTGATCTAAACATCAAAAAACAGCATTGTCCGCTTCAGATTCAAAATGTAGATTCTTCCAATGCTGGCTTATCGGGGTCTGTGAGGTGGGTGTCCCAGTAACTGTCCTTCATTACCCGGTGATTAACTACGCGACTTTTGGGCCTTTTTTGTTGTTTTTTGTTAAAAAGGCCTAAAAAGGCCTAAAAAGGGTAGGGGGGGGGGGGGGGGGTAGCATATATATGTATATATTTATATATGTATATATTGTATATAAGGGAGCTGCTGGATGTCCGTGCTGGACGACCGCCTCGGGCTCCCTGCAACGACGCTGGAGAGCCAGCTCCAGGAGTCGAGAGCTTGCGGAGGGCTTTGAGAGGCTCCTAGGGGTTTAGGAAGCTTAGGGGTTTTGGGGTTTTAAGAGGCTTAGGGGTTTAGGAAGCTTAGGGGTTTTGGGGTGTTAAGAGGCTCCTAGGGGGTTTAGGACGCTTAGGGGTTTTGGGGTGTTAAGAGGCTCCTAGGGGTTTAGGATGCTTAGGGGTTTAGGGGCCTAGGGAGTTTAGGGGTTTTAGAGGCTCCTAGGGGGTCTAGGAAGCATAGGGGGGGGGGGGGGGGTTTATGGGTTTTAGAGGCTTAGGGGTTTAGAGGTGTAGGTTTAGGAGTTTGGGGGTTTGAGGGTTTAGGGGGTGGGTTGGGGGGGAGATTCGAAGGATGCGCGGCCTGACAAACCCTGAACCAAACTCTGCGGCAGGAAGTGGGCAGCGGGTGCGCCCAGCAGTTGGCCCTCTCAGCATAAGGGTTTAGGGTTTAGGGTTTAAGGTTTAGGGTTTAGGGATGTTAGAAACGCTCGATAGATGATACCGATCTCGAAGACTGTAAAGCGCACCGTCATTCCCGGCATCTTGATAGGGGAATCGCACGCTGCGCATATGCTCCTGCCATGTCGCAGAAATCTGTAGTGATTGGGTTGCCGGGGCTTGTGCGGAATGGGAATGGTTTTGCTCAACTTGCGACTCTGCGTGCCTGGAGGTACACTTTCCGCACCGAAGACAACGTCCGCAGTGCCTCGCTCAGAGGAACATGGGAAGACACGTGAAGACAGCAGTGGGCACTCTGGGATCAGTTTTTAGTACAGTATTTTAGGTATCCACGAGCTCATCTGAAGCGACTGAAGCGACCGTCCTGCACACCCGAGATTCCGGGATATTTTGTTCGCGAAGACCATGTCATGCTCAGAGGCTTCTGTTTTCAAAGGATGGTTCTGATGCCCAGATTCCTTTAGCCTTTAAGGCTCGCTCGCAAGAGAGTCCCTTTGATTCGTCATGCGAGAGCTTTCCAGGAGTTTGGATTCCCAGAGTTTGGACCGTGGGCCTAGAGACGTCTTCTGAGGTCCCGGCTACCCTGGCCTGAACACCATGTATTGCGTGCACCAGGCGGGGCGTGAAAAAAGGGGGGGGGGGGGGGGTCCCGGTTGTCGTTACATCAACTTGCGATGAGGGGCCAACAGGGGTATCGACCTAGCCTTGAAACTCTCACCAAAAGCTTGCAAATCCCTCTCACTCTCTCAGAGCCCCAGCCCAAAGCCTGCAACACTTTGGGGGGCGTCGCATGAGTTGGCTTCCCTTAAACAGGTCACCTTCCGTGTGGTCAGCCCAGACCACGGCCAGGTCTCGGCCCGCAATTTGGTGTCGGCTCGTTGTTCTGGGTTTGGGTTTTTGTTTTGGGGAAGTGCTCTCAGAGTGAGCTGGCGCCCAAGTCAAGTTCGCAGAGTTGTGCTGTCGGCTTGCGAAGACTGCCTCCTCGTAGCCCAGTCCACCATCAATCCGTCTCGAGCGATGACCGAGTGACGCCACATGTGTGGCTTCATGCGCAAGGCACTGCGAGCACCAAATGCAGAAACTGCGCCAGGTGGCATGTATCGGCTTGCCTTCTGGCCAGGACAGCCCCTAAATGGGGATAGTACCAAGGACACTCCAATTGGAGGCCCCAGAAAGCTTGGGAGGGCGACAGCCCAAGCTTTGTCATGCAATGTATCGCCTATCGGAATCCTTGCTTGCCGTGACCATCTTAGCGTGAACACCCTGTGAGCACCTTGCAGCACCCTGTGAACACCCTGTGAACACCCTGTGAGCACGCTGTGAACGCCCTTTACCAGAGAATCATCAGAGGACTTTGCCACGGCTGATAGCCACTTCGACTTGGAGAGGCCGGGGTTGGGGGCGCGAAACAGATGTCATCAACCTCTTTTGCGTGAAGCTGTGAAGAAGGCATGGCCAAAAACCTGCAGAACCGAGGCCCTTATGCTGTCTTGTACGGGCCTGCCTGGGGGAAATCAAGCCAAAGATGTGAGCTGTCGGACCTGGTTTTAAGTTCATACTTTATGTTTTTTTTATATCATTCAATGCAATTAATGTGTCTCAATCATTTTCAAAGCTATATATGCGTTCAAAAGTTCTTTGTATATGTTTGTGTTATCTTCATCATTCATCAACCCAAAGTGGTTTACTTTGAAGTTTGAAACAACCTTCCATTGGTGTTTTTCTTGAAATGGTTTGATTTTTCCCGCTCTGCGAGAGGTGTTACTCATGTCCCATCCCCCCACACAGGGCCAGGCCCAAGAATGTATGTGTGGGGGGGGTGGGGGGTGGGGGATACGGCATTTGGAAGTATACAGGAGCCGGACTGTGGAAATTGTATTTGCAGGGGGGGCTGATATGCGTTTATGTACACAGTCCAAGCCCCACAGCTGCAACGATCACTGCGAAATCTGATCTGGTGAAGATGATGAAGTCGCTGTACCCCACCTCCACATGTACAGGTGCTTGAGGTCTAGCAACTTCGGTTTGGGATGCGAAGCACAGGAATCTAGATGTAAAGCCCACCCACACCTAACTTGCAGACAAGCGAATTCAGGATCCTAAGTTAAGGAATCCATGACTCTGCACACGGCTGTGCAAAGGTTTCACTGCAACGATGACATCCCCATAGGCCCGCGTCCATCAGGGCATGTGGGCCACGGGCTTTGCCGGGCATTTCTGCTTGGCCGGTGTTTGAGCTTCAACGGCCCATGTGAACCCGATGTGACAACCACTCGCTGTCGAGTTTGTGGCTCATCCTAGAACAGTCTCCGTAGATCCCAAAGTCTTTCATGGCTTGGCACGGGGGGTTCAGGGAGGGGATGTAGGGGAAGCACTCTAGGGGCAGTGGGTCTCAAGCGTCTTGCCTTTGGTTCACTTGGGCCTTACCGGGCTCCCGAGAGGTAGCTCAGAGCATCCCAATTGTGGCGCACAGGATCTCAGATGAACGTTTGGTCCTGGACGCCCGTGAAAGACTTCGACAAGGCACTGCTCTCTGAAGGAGGGCTCTGCAGTCTCAGAGGGATGTCTGAGATGGGGGAGGGCTGATAAGGAGCTTTGAGGACCTCTAGGTTCCGAGATCAACCCTACCAGCTTGGCAAGCACGGAGGCTTCTCTCACGCTTGGCCGGCTTGCCGGATTGTAAGGTGACTTCTGCCAGGGGGCAGGACCTTTGAGGGGTTGAAGGCTTCTGCGAAAGGGGACTCCGCAGAAGCTTTGCCAGGCTTAGGAAACGGGCTTGAGAATCATGGGGCTTCTACTTGCAGCCCCTCATCTGGGCACCACATTGAGGGTGGCCCAGCAAAAAGAACACGAATCTGGTTCCTCCAGCCCTCAGGTCTGGACACTGCCAGCAGCCCCCAAGTCTAAAGAAAGGCTTCTCCGATGCCCTCTCACATAGACTGAGGCACAGATCTGTGGCCAAAGGTGCTGGCAAAAAATGGCCCACACATTGCTGGAGCCTCAAGAGTCCCCAAAGATATTTGGGGGGTTTACAAAAATACAGGGGGGCCCCCAATATTGGCCCCCAAATTAGTAGGATTCCCTTATAATCAGGACCCCAAGGAGGTACCCCCCCCCCCCTAATTTCGGAAACTCCCTCATATTGCCCTAGCAGTGCTACTTGGACGCAGCCAGGCGACCGCCGATCCAAGGCCCGGATGTTTTCGGAGATTTTTGGAGCGATTACCCTAAAGCCTTAAACCCTAAACCCTACACCCTAAACCCTAAACCCTAAACCAGATTCAGGGTTCCACGGTCTCTGGAGTTTCGAGGGCGGTACCCCTCCTTTTTCCGCAAGCGTTTCCACAAGCGTTTCCGCAGCTGAGCTGGAGGCGCTTGGTGACTTAGTGGTTCGAGCAGACACCCGAACGCTTTTGTCCCGACTCCTATCATCCTTGGAGCTGATTTCTTGAGGGTCGGTGGCCGTGACCTGAGTCTCCCACTGCCGTGTGTAGAGACTTCGGTGGCGATTGTTTTCAGGAGGCCTTGTTGAGGGCCTGGGTTCGTAAGCTTGCAAAGGATACCGTCGCAGCAGGGGAAGCCAGACTGGGTTTGCTGTCCCGTTCTAGTACCTATGCCGATTACTACCTCTAGCCATCGCTAGGCATGGGAAGGCCACTTTTCGGGCCACTTTTCGGCCTGATGCAAGTTGTGTAGCTTACAGCAAGCTTACCCTGAGAACCGACTAGAACGGGCGGGAGCGGCGGCTGCATCCCCAAAAAAAATGCTTTGCCAGTCTTGCCGGCGGCGCTTCTGCAGAAGGCCTGGGGCTTGGCAGCTCGGGGGGTAAAAGGTTTGCGCAGGGGCTTGGGTGGACTTTAATGCCCTCTGCGGGCAGTCACTGCGCTTCAGGCACGTGGGATCCATAAATTAGCCGCGGTAGTCAAAGAGCACTATCCCTCGGAGCTAACACCCTGACCAGCTAGTGGTTTCTGCCTGGAAGAGGTGGTGCAACCATGTTTCTGCGAGCCACCGGTTTGCACGTGAACTCTGACCCAAACAAGCACCTGAGTTCATAAATTGCACGGCTCCATGGACAACAATGCCTGACTAGTCGTAGCTCTTCGGTCTTCACAAGCCTTTATGGAAGCAGCATACACGCAGAAGCCCTTGCCAACTTCGCCGCTTTGACCCCCGCAGGCGAGAACGCGATGGTTCAGCGGTTGGTGCCGTCCTTACTGACCTGCTGCTACTTCGTTCCGGTGCTTGTTAGAGCCGGTGGGCTGAACATATTTCAGAGCCTTGGTCTAAGGGGTTTAGGGTTTGGGTACCAGCGGCGCCACGTCAACATTAAGATTAAATCGTCTGTGTAGGAGGAAAGTGCATCTTCAAGCCCCAGCCCCCCTTGCAGGAGTTCGATTTTCGGGTTGGAGGGGGGGCTTATGTTCCGAAACTCTGCATGAAATGAGGATCACCAGCCAGATGCAACTCTAAAGCCGAAGTCCACCAAAGAACCGAGGAGACCGAGCTGGCCATGCTAAAGCGTGTGCCCATCGCCGCGTCTATCTCGAGAGCCGCCTCCATCAAGGAAGCGGTCGGGGGCTAAGTCGGCCTAGCTATGAAAAGTTTCTGGCAATTGGTCTTGTCCGGCTGCATTGGGGAGAGTTGCTCTTTCCAGACGGGTCCTGTCGCGAGTTCTTTGTTTGAAGGTTCAAGTCTGCGTCCCATTTTTGTGCGGTGCTTCACTATAGGCCAGCTTTCTGGTTTTCGGCAAGAGTGCGCGAGAGAAATGATCAGGCCCTACTCAGCTGAGCAGGCATGTTGCGTTGATCCATGGAAGTCCCCTGCTTCGAGGTAGCTCCTGATGGCAAGCATCCGAACACCACGACGCCTGGGGCTGAGGGACTGAGGGACTGAGGGGGAAGCGATCCCATTGCATGTCAGCTGCCGTCCTTCGTTTAGAGCAGTTCACCCACCATACTCGTTGGCGAGCGCGACTCAGCGAGTCCACTCCAGCGTATGCGAAGCTGCCTGCAATTTGTTGGCTCCTGTACATTCTGGACTCTTTTTGTCGGATTGCTCATCTCGCTCCTCACACCTACATATTCTACTTGAATGCCACGTGTGCGGCAGCGTTGCTCAAGAAGGCACACTACGGGCTAAGCTTGAAACTTGAAACCTGAATCCTGCCGAGGGCGACAAATTTGCGCACTTCTTGCTTGCGCGAATGCTCTTGCATCTTGCAGCCTCCTGATGCGCGCGTGACAGATTGGGCCATGTCCACGCCCACTAAACCACAAAGTAAGCCTCAACGGCGCCTCTTTGCTTCAAAGTGTTCAGACGCTCGTGATGCCAGCAGCCAAGCAGCCAGGAAGGGAGCCCCAAACGCACATCTCCGGCGCATTTTGGCCGGGAAGCGTTGGCGCCTCAGGGAACGCAGAAGAGGAGTACAGATTGGGCTTGCAGAGGTTCAGGGCTTCCAGGACCCCCTGCTTCTGAAAATTCTGCCACATGTCTTCGTATGTAGTGCTTGCGTACCTGGAAATCGAAACGTCTGCCGTTGCTTGGTGGACACAGACGCCTGACATGCGATGCTTTGATGAGATGTACAGCTTCAAGCTTTCAACCCAAAAGCGCTGCCAGAAGCCCCACGAAACACCAGGAAGAGCGCAACAAAATCTGATACTCACAAGCTGCACAAGATATTGGAGCCTGGGGCAGTGCAAAACCACTTTTCGACAAACGCCTGTGGACACGTCCAGGAACGGATTGGCGCACTGTCAGGCACGAGGGGTTCGAGTTGAAGATTTTTGTGATTGGTTCCCTGCACGGGGGGGAGGGCCTTGTGAGCACATCGCCTGTCATGTCTAACATGGCTTCTATACAGTAGGGCGTGTGAAACAGTCACTTTGGGGTGCTGCGTTGGGATCATGGGCGCTGGTGACCGAACACTGGAAGTTCCAAGTTGAAGTCTGCGGTGTCGTGCCTGGCTTGCACAACGCCACGACAGGATACAGTAGATCTCATGACTGGCGAAGCTACTGTGCTAAGTAGCTCCAACCCCCCGAAGTGGGACTCTCGGCCATGTCAAGTTTCGAGAAACTCTGAGACCCAATTCCCCCCTCTGTTCTAACAGCGCCCACACGCACGAACCAGAATGGCTCCGATCGGGCTTTACCAACTGAAAAGCACCAGAAACCTAAAGATGCCCTAGAACTACCTAATTACTTTTTAAGCGCTGCTTGTCGAGCGCCTCGGGGCCGGGCAGGGGGGGCTTGTTTTGTTTTTGTGGAACCTCTGTTGGCTGCTCCCCCCCAGACGCCAAGACGGTCGCAGAGCACCGAAACCTGCATCCCTGATGTTCTCAAGCGTGGCAAGGAGATATGAACCCAGATCTCCTTAGGCTTAAGGTGGAGGACTTCACCCAAGCTTCGGCGCCGCAACTTCTTGGCCATTCCGCACCCGATGCTTTTTGAGTTCCACATGGCATCTTGGGGGCTCCTCCATAGTCCCTTGGGGCCTTTCTAGAAGGTTTAGGGTTTAGGGTTTAGGGTTTAGAGGGTCCCTCATTCAAGTGCTTTGGGGTGGGCGGATGTCAGATGGGAATTGTTTGATGTCTACGGCGGCCGAGGCGACTTAAAAGCCTATCACCTATCACCCCGTCCGAAACTAGCGGGGAGCCTTGTTGAAGGAAGATGGCCAAGCGCCTCTTGGACAGGGACTACACCTTGGCCCAGTTCAACACGGAGCTGGGTTGGGGTTTTCTTGGGCCTTTCTTGCGAGAGGGTGTGAGCTCTTTGGGAAGGTGGTGTCGAAGCTGCACATGGGTCCGAGGCAGGTTGTAAGTTTTTCCCAAGGGCTGGGCTCGAGGACGCGCATGGCCTGTTATGGGATTTTGCATCCAGAGCTCATGAGCCGAAAGTAACCGAGAAGAGGGTTAGAGACGATTCTTGGGGCGGGCCAGAGAGACTCGCTAAAGGCTGTAGATTCCGGCGCGAATCGGTGTGCAAGGACATGACGCCCTCTTCCATCTTTCATTGGAAGAGATACCTAGGGTTCGAAGGAGTTCAGTGCTAGTGTCAGTCTGAACAGCGAGTTCTGAGAACGTCGACCACCACATCACCACATTCGACGAATGGGCGCAGCTCAGTGTGTTTTGGCCGGTGTGTTGTAGCATCCCAGAAGGTGAGGAGACTTTAAGGGCGGGGGCTTGTTGGGGCTGTGGGGAACGCTGCGTTTGCAAGTCGGGTCACATGGGAACCCGAAGGCTCCATGCGGCTCGCCGAAAAGATCCGTAAAACATCGACAAGCGAACTTGAACTTTGTGGACTGTGGTAGTAGCATGATGGTAGTGCGAGACATTTGCAGATGCTGGCGGCTTGGGTTTCTTGTGGTAGAAGGTAGTAGACGAGACCTCCTGTTGCACAGACTAGATTCTCAAGTCCAAGAGCCGTTTTGAGGGGGGGAATGCTGCCGAACTGCTTCACAGGAAGCCGAACCTGTCGGCACCCTTTTCCATCCTCCCCGCATGCTCTGCTCCACGAAAAAAACCATATGAATCCGCCTTCAAGACGTCGCCCGTATAGGGTTTAGGGTTTAGGGTTTCTACCAGCTCCTGTAGTCCAGGTTGGCCTGAAGCTCAAATTTTGTGCCGCCGGTGGCCACAACATCTGTCCAAGACGGGAACTACTGCCACGAGAGCGGGGGGCGCGCCGCGGAACTTGAGATTAGGACGAAGGACACTTTGTTCAGGCCTTGAAAAATGGATGACACTATGATCGTATTTCAATACCATTAATATTAGAATAGTACGAAATAATGCATATGGAGACCTTGCGAGGACCTGGCCGCCTTTCCAGAACTGTCTCTGTACCTGCGCGATGGCGCTAGGCCCTGAGAGGGTCTGGTGTTGAGGACTGGGCCTTTGGGCACTGTAGAATTTAGGGAGGCCTGTTTCACAAGACCCCCAAGAAGATGAGAGGGGAGGTGAAGGCACCTTTCAGTCTGTGACCGGCGAGTCCGCGCTCCGCCCCTGTCAGCCTCTGAAGGGCCCTGAAGATGGGGTGGAAGCAGAAATATCTTTTTGAAAGCGGAGCTTTGCAGGAGAGCGGAGCCTTGTTCATTAAGTTTAGTGGCTCTTGAAAGAAGAAGCTGCTTAGGGGGCAGGAAGCAAGGCCTTTCAAACGCGCCCCTCTACGTCTGCCTGACCTGCCTGTGGACTCTTTGTTGCTGTTTGCCTCGCTACCCGTCTAGTTGATATTGGGATCCCGTGAAAAAAAGGGTGTGTTCCTCTAAGGCACTTGTACAAAGATTGTTGTGTAGGACCAGTAGCCACAAAAACTGAACGCCAGCCACTGCAAGCCGCAAAGGTAGTAGGGACGGGATCGGGCCGGACGACCGATGATGAGTGCCTCCACTCAGAGTAGTTGTGTCAGCTGCCTCTTTGGTGATTCGAAGGGATTCAAGTTGAAAAGTGTTTCAGGGAGTGTGGGCTCCGGGGCGCTCCTCCTGTGCATGTTTTGAGGGCTCTTTCTTTTGCTCCTCCTCTTTTTTAAGGCTTCAGACGCGGCTCCTTGCCTGCAAACCCTTCTTCTTCCGAGCTCCGCGAGGTACCAGCGCACCGTTTGTGCGTTCTTCGCCATCTACTGGCTGACGCGCTGAGGTCTCAGCATGGCTCAGAGCTCTCGATATATCCCCCTTGGGAAGTACTTTTTGTTCATATACAACCCAAGAGGAGAATAAAATCATTGTTATTATCATTATTTATTTATTATTATTATTATGACTATTATTATTATTTATTTTTTTATGGTTATGATTATTATTAAGGTTCTCAGGCTCTTGGCACAGCTTCAGCAGATTGTCGAAGAAGAAACCATGAATCCTACTCTCACTTCTTCCACGCCTCTCTCACGTCGGGGGGAAGGCTCGATAGCCAGGAGAGAGCCAGAGCGCAACCCTAAGCCCTAAACCCCAAACCCTAACCCTAAACCCTGGACGAAAGGAGCTTCTTGGCATCCTTGAGGCCTGGACCTCGAGGGCCGAGAAGGCTTCAGCTTCGGAACGGATGAGACCTGGAACGTCCTTGAGGCCCACACGCCTTCTGCCTCAAAGAAGCCGAGCATGATGGCCAAAAAGCACCATCGGGTTTAGGGCTTTGGGTTTAGGGTTTGGGGTTAGCGCATGTCAGAGATCTCAAGCAGCCAGCAACCTTACAGGAGGGGGAGGAAGCTTTTGCATACTTGCATGCATGCGCTTCTTGCGCTTCAGTCCCAAGCAAGCAGCTAGCACTTCGGCCGAATGTGATTCAACTTTGACTCGTCTTTCTATCACTGGATGCGCCTCGAAAGGTGGCCGAGATCCAGGACGGGCAGGTGCTGCGCCTGTTCGGAGGTTGCAGGAAAGTGTTCAGAAGAGTTGCGAGGGACCCACATTTCATGCACGCGGGCTTTGGTTTGGCAAATTGGCCCGGCGCGCTTCCCCACACCTCCAACGATGGCCCCTGGGAGACTTCTCATCTCTCAGCAGCCCAAGGAGAAGAGTGTTTTTGTATGGAGTCATCCTTAACACCCCCATCTCGCTAGCCAATTTCCTGGAACCTCGCGCCTTTGGGGGGGCCCTCTCCTACAGAGCCTTGCCCTGCGCAGCAGGTGGCTGTGCAGAGCAGCTCCGCACCTCTGGAGCTGCAGCAGCGCGGGGGCGCCCGCTTGGGGAAGGGCGCAGGTATGTGCAGGTAAGCACGTGTAAACCCAAGAAGCGCTGCGAAACCCAAAGTACCCAAAGCTCTAACGGGTGCCCTGAAAGGTGTGGCTTTGCGTGCATGTCTTTTCACTTTGTGCGCGGATCCCTTCTTTGCATTGATGATGTCACTTCGTAGCGAGGGAGAAAGAGGCTCATGCTAAACCCTAAGTCTCATTTTCTTCGTCATCCTTCTGCAGACTTTGTCGAAAAGCCAAACCACACAAAGCGCATAACCATTTCCAGGTGTGTGGGCGCCTTACATATCGTGCCTTTGCTCGTTCTTTTGGCTCGCTTCTGGTGAATCTGGCAACGAAACGAGAGGAAGCGCGAAGCTCGCGCGAAAAAAAAAATGGAGCGAGATTCCAATACGTGTGGGTGGTTGAAGGGCGAGCCCAAAGCTGAGTGCGACGTGTCCTGCCTACCTTCTTCTCTGATGTTTGATCTTCATGCCGCAAACTGAACTCGTGCGCTCGTTCATGTCGCTGACTTTCCTATGCCAACTGTTCTAGTTGAAGCTGAGGGCCGCGCAGGCCGAACGTAATTCGATGAGGCTACCACATGTAGAGTTGTAGCATCTGTTTCATCGATACCCACAAAACCATGCCAAGTTTCCCGAAGGTTGTTCATCTCTTCTACCGCCCTCTTAGTTTTAGTCTCACCCCAGGCCTCTACAAGAAAGAGCGGCGCATGGCCTTCCTCAACAATGCACAGCTGGGAGCTCAAGGAAAGCGGCTTTCTTGGGTAGGGAGGCCAGCTAAACCACAAGTACCACAAGCCTAAAAACCCGGAACCGGAAGAAGAAGGCTGAGTTGGCTGCCGAGCTCCGTAGTAGTGGAGACCTTGATCCCGCAACAGATTTCTATCAAGTGCCCGAAGATTCATGGGGAGGGGGGGGGTGGCCTGTGCCCCGAGGTGGGGTTTCTTCCGAAGGCTCATGGTGGATGCCGAGCCCCCAGGTCTTGGGGGGAATCAGCCTTTGGAGAGTTCTCGCGCCAGCTGCACGCTCTCTTTAAATGGGGTCTAGGGTTTAGGGTCTAGATGGGTCTAGGGTTTAGGGTTTAGGGTCCCACTTGAACTCGATTCCACTACCCCTGCAGCTCAAAATGAGAGATTGCCACTGGTGAGTTATCGATTGCCGTGCCTTGATGACACCCAGAGAAGCTGGCCAACTCCCTGCAGAAGCAAAAATGCACTTCCTCGATGTTCCCAAAGTACTGTAGTCACCAAAGCAATGTGGAGCTGCAGCTTTGCTGCGTTCCAAAATTTGCAAACGATCTCGCAGATTGTGCCTCGACTCCCCAAGCACCAGATCTAGCCTTTCCGATTTTATTCATGTTTCCATAAGAGACCTGCCGCAAGTACAGCAACTAACAACGAAACACGCGTTATCCAAAGAGCGCATATGAGTGCTGCATACTCTTCCCCCTTTAGAGCCCGCGGCTTGGGCGAAATCTTTGGTGCGGCCCAGGCCGGATTGATGGATCCGGTGAGCAACGGGGGAAGGCGCGAGACCTGCCTGGTGTTAGGCAGAGTCTGGATCCGAAGAGTAGGAAGGGGCGCCGTTACTTGGGGTATAGCCTGTGTGGCTTGAGGTTTGGACTAAACAGGGGCTCAAGAACTGGTGGTCAGGGAATAGCCTTTCAATTTCACCTGTTCCTGCAGATGCTTTCGTCCCGAACCTAAGACAAGCTGGTTCGCGAACCCGATTGCATACACGGGGCACGTAGTTCGTTCCCACGAGATGCGCGATAAATGCAACTGAAACCTGGAGCCCTCCCGAATTCCCAGGCCTAAAGATGGCCAGCGTGTGCCCCCCGACACGTGAAAACAAGGCCCCAGTGCAGAGAGACGAAAACGTCGCCAAGAGTCGGCATCCGCAAGAGCTGACGCCTCTCTCGCACAGGGACTCCTTCAAAGTCAACGAGACGAGGATGGTGTCTCTGCTCGCGGGAGACTCGGGTGTGAAACTCTCGAAGCTTCTTCTTCCTTCAGAGCGGGTGGTTCTTACGTGGGTTCCACGTGTGGATCTTGTGCGAAGTATGTGGGTGTGAAGGGGGTGCGGAAAGTCTCGGGGTGCTGACTTCGGTCTTTCAGAAGCTTCGATGGGCTGGTCTGCTCATGGTATGAGCCCAGGCATTGACAGCCTTCCATGACATCATGAAGATGGAGAAGCTGCTTCCCACGGACAGAGCCTCGGGGGGCCATGAGCCTTCCTTTCGGGTCTTTCGGGGCTCCTCAGGCCACTTGAGAAGGCTTCGCCCTGTGGCCACTCCTGAGCTTCAGGGGCTGAAGAGATCTTTAGAGAATGAACCACTTGTTGCAGGCAAGCTTGTGACAGCAACTGCAATGTGGGATGCCCTGCCATGCCCTGCCCACTCCCCCACTCCTCCAAGGTGCAGCCGCAACACGACGGTTACCATGGCCCCGCGCTTATTGCATCTGAGGGGGAGGGCAGGGTGGAAGAACCCCGCTAGTCATCCTTACCCCACCCCCCCGATTCTCCCTACGAAGAACCTCTAGGGAGGGTGGGGCAGGGCCTTGGCTGCCCTTCCAGGCTACGCGGCAGGCGACGTGATTGGCGATCACGACCATGCGCTGTGCTACATTATGGACCAGGGGGAATGGGGCATGGATGGGATGGCTTGTACAATCTTGTACATATTTGTACATCATCTGGCCTCTTCCTGAAGTCCGGAATGTGTGAGATGTTTCTTTCAGGACCACTACCCGGACCTCCTCCCGAGCTTCAAAGAGTTGCTTGGCTGCTTCGAACGGGGACGGCAGACGTGAGGGTGTGATGGTGATGAGTGGCAGCCGTGCCAGTGCTGCAGCTCAGAGATTCTGGGCCGGTGTGGGAGTGCATAGAAGTAGTTGTGCAACGCACGACTTGTGCCTTCGTGGTCTGGAGTCAGTAGGTCAATTCGTCGTGCGTAGCTGCGAGCTTCCGCGCGTGCAGACACCTCCGAGTGCGTTCTTGCTGCGCGTAGAAGCAGTGTGCGACCAATTGTAGCGGCACACCCGATTCCGAGACCCCAAACTGTCAAAGCGGTCGAGGCTTTCAGCGTCGGAGCGGCAGTCGGTGCAGTTCACGCAGTGGGCATCCCAGTACTTCTGTGCAGCTCTTGAATCTTTGTGATCCATAAGAACCACAAGACATCTGCATGCAACTCATGTAATACTAGACCTTACTAGAATTTACGAGAATCATCCCTGTACACTACTATAGCAGATGCTCTGAGAGCGGAAGTCCAGGGAGGGAGCGTTTCTTTTTAAAAGGGAGGTCTTTGGCATCTAGGGGATGAGACTCCAAAAAGCTCAGGCTCTGGGGCCTCTGGGACCTCAGGGCTTGGGGTGCAAGGGCATGGCATGTGTAGCGAACAAAGCGTGTCAGGTGCAACCTTTGCTTCAACCATGGCTGGCTGGGCTCTCAGTGGCGGTCATGTCTTGGGAGTAGGAGAGCTCCCTTGGTCTGCAAGCCTCTTCCCCTTGGGGCGTGCGTGTGGGCGCAGCGCAATTGGAGGACCCTATCCGTCCCCGCATCAAACCGGTTGCTTTGACAGTCCTTCAAGCCTCAGGCTGGTCCAAGCAGAGGCTCGAAGCTCGAAGAGGGAGAGGGAGGGCGCGGTTGAAGGGGCCCCATACTTGCATGTGCAAAAGATCATCAAAACATTTTGGGAGATATCGTAGTTACGACCCTTCTCCCACAACGGCGGAACACCACACAGCAGCTTTACGTTGTGGCTCTCTGTTGCAGTCTGCACCCTGCCGTCTTAACCTTTCTACGCAAGCCTGGCCTCGGACGCGATGCTATGACTCAGCTCTGTCCATGGCGTGTGGAGGGCACATGATCTGATGCAATCCCCCTGAACTCCGGGGCGCGCTTCCCCTACTCACCCGGAAAAAACCGAAGCAGCCTAACTGGCTCTTCGGTGGGCCCAAAGTTTTCAGAGTTGCCCTCAAAAGGCCCTTCAACTCCTCTTCCAACATCTCAGCAGCCCCGGCCACGAACGGTGCCAGGCCCCTCCTGGCGCAATCTTCACGAAGTTTCGACAGGCCATCTCGGCCGACCGGAGGCGAGACGGGTTGCAGTTACATAAGCCTATGCACAATACTGTCCACTAGCTTCCATGTCATGACGATACGTCAAGCCGGTCCCTCGACTGTACCGAATCCATCAGCACCTGATGGGCACACATCTGTGTTTGCGGCTACACCCTTAACCCCCTAACCCCCCAATTTCCTTCCCAGGCTTCATGCCGGTGCTCCCGATGTTGCACTCTACTTCGTGCATTGGCTCACAGATCTGGCCGGGCACACGGCGGTTTGGCACTCCAATCCCAGATCTCTCTGCAGCTTCGTGTGCTTCAGACGCTTTTCGCCAGCCCGTTTAACAGCCCGCATCAAGCCTTGTAAACCAGCAAAGAATCCTGAAAAAAAGCGAACTACCTCAACCCTAAGCCCTAAACCCTCTACACCCCGAACATCCTTAAACCCCCCTCCGCGAGGCCGGAGCAGAGCCGACTCCACTGGGTGGCTGCGAGAAGTTTGTGATCAAGTTCCCCTTGCACGCCTGGGGGCCTTGGGAGACTTTGCCACATTCGCTTGGGTCATCTTACACCGGGCCGAGAGCCCCAAACCTGCATGAAGCATCACTGAGGTGTTGAACAGCTTTCTGCAGTCCTTCAAGTTCATCGAAGGCATCGCGTCCCAAACGGAGACCCAGGCGCGGCGAGGGTCTCTGGTGTTCGCTTAATCCCCCCCCACCCCCCCCACCCCCCCTTCCCCTCTCCCTTCCCAGCCTCCATCCCTTGAGTCCCTGATTGAGGTCATGGAGAAGTATCTCAAGTATCGTTGGGCGGATCACGTCCCTTCCCTTGGCGATGCTCCGCAGGGTGCGGCGCCCTGTGCGGCCGGATCGTTCGGATGTTTTGACAGCTGGGAAATGTTGGGGTTTCCGAAATTACCAAATGGTGGAAGCATTTGTTCGGCTCGTTTTGGATGGCTGACTGGCTTGTGGCTTCCAGGGGGTTTGTCTTCCTGGTGGTCCGGCAGAAAAGTTGCTCGAAGTTTCATAGTGTACTTCATGCTGCTCTGCATGCGAAGGACTGTTGCAAGTGTGCACCTCCTCATGCATCCTCTGGCGCCAGTATTCCGAAAAATACTTGGCAGTTGATGAGCAGATATCAAAGCATGAGCCCTCTGGAGGCTGAAGGTGGAGCATGCGCTTTGAACTCAAGAAACATCGCTTAAAGATTAACTTTGGGGCCTGTTGGCCCTAGGAGGGCTCAAGAAAGTCCCAACACATGATGCCCTCAGCACCCCACCCCATGGCGTGATACGACATGGCTATGGACCCCTCAGGTCCCAGCAGTTTGGCGGCGATGCGACTCCTCTGCATGGCGCAGGCACGGCCATGGTATCCCGCTGCGGCAGCATGTGCGAGCTTCATTTCTGCGACTAGGTGCTAGACCTTAGCAGTACACCCTCGCTCTGAGGCGCATGGGCGCACCTTCGTGGAGGCCTTCAATGAAGAGCTCCCCCAGGAGGCGAGGTGTTCTTGTAAGCCTTTTGTGGCGGGGTTCGAGAGGCGTAACTTGAGCGCTGTCATCCGCGAAGGCTTCGTGTGCTCCTCTCTTTCAGGTTTTGAATGGGCGACGATGAAGCATTCACAAGTGTAGGATGTTCTGGGAGGATGCTTGGGGCAAAGAGGGCAGGTAGATTGACCAGAGACAGATTCAACGACTCGAGCCCAGATTTTGTCGGCCCTTCAAAGCCCAGAACGGCGCGAGGACAAGGAGGTGCTCAGCGTCGAGATGGCGCGGACAGGCTGCGCAGGCACCCCCCCCCCCCCCCCCCCACAGACACAATCAGACACTGCCCGGGCTAAGACAGCGATGTACAGTACAAGGCTACAAGGCTCAGGTTAACTCGGATATAGCTTGTTGAATGCACACCGATGGGCCGTTGAGTGTCCACATGGTACTTGGGTTGGTGGTAGACGTCTGATGATGGGCTCGCATGTTCCGGTGAGATGCTTGTAGGCGCTTGTAGGTGCTTGTTGTACAGCGCCGGGCCATCTTGAGATTGATGTGCCCTCACAAGCCTTGTGTGGTTGACTGAAAGTTGAGAGTCGCTTTTGATGCCATGGACGATATAGGTCCTCAGGCGAATGCGTGCTCTGAGGTCAGTCGTTCTCACCGGAACTGGTGCCTGCTCAAGTCGTCCAGCGGCCGGCCCGCTGGCTGCAATGGCTGCAAAAGGGTGTAAAGGGGGGGTAATTTGGGGGGGGGGGGGGGGGGTAATTTGGGGGGTAATAAGGGGGTAAAAGAGGGTAAGAAGGGGTAAGAAGGGGGGTAGCACGTCATAGGCGGGAAAGAAGGGTTTAATCGGGGTTTGTTTCGAGCTGGGCCTTCCAACGGCCCACGGTTCTTTCGTAAATTCTTCCTCTGGCACGTCGGGCAAGAGCGACAGAGGGCTCTTAATTTCAAGCTCTGAACCCCTAAACCCGAAACCCTACAATACCACCCCGAACTCAAGTCCCTGAGCCCTGGCAGTTTGGGCTTGGGACAAACGGGTGCTTCCAGAAGCTGAAACCCCACATACCCCCCCCCAACCCCCCCCTACAAGGGCCCACACATCATCCCATGTCAGCACAGCAACGTTCCTACTCCCCGGTGCCTCTAGGGTTTGGACTTAGCCAGGGCTGTCGGGATGTAGGGCTCTCTGGCTTCAGGATTGGAGGTTGGGGCCAGGTTTCGGTGCCTGGCAGGTTCTCGGCATCTAGTCAATCTAGTCATCTAGCCTGGACTCCTACCTGCCAGTTGCCTGATTCACTTCTCCAGTGGTTTGCCGTCCTGCGTCCCGAGCAGCGTTTTCCGCCTAGGCAGGGCCTGCATTCCTGATCTACTACGGCCCGGCCTTCCTGCAAGGGATAGGCCCGGCGAGCACCTTCTAGGCACTTTGACCTGAAAGTCGCAGACTGTCCGAAGCCCAGGTCTACCGGACCCAAAGCCTTCATGCACACGGTTTGCCACACTATGGGCACTTCTGCGCGTTCACTTCGGAAGTTGTCAGTACGGCGAATATACCCCCGTCCTGAAGCTGTGTTCGTGCTAGGCATGGGTACCCAGGGCACATAGCACAACGCCCACAAGCCCAATTCCAAAGTGTAGCTTGCAGAGACTCGGGTACCACGGGATTCGTTCGATAAGTTTTGTTTCTTGCAGCAAGGCAGCTAGGCACCGTGATGCCACATGCACGAAACTACGAAGAAGCTGACAGGTTGCGATTCGGCCGTGCTGCGTCGGGACGCCAGTCGAGCTTGTGGATGGGGAGGAATGATAATGACATACTCGTGCCACGAGCAATTGCTTAGCTTCCAGTGGAAGTTCCGGGTTCAATGTCTTCGGCATGCTTCGAGGGTCATGTTTCGGTTGCAGCGGGCACCATGGTCAGTCAGGCTGTCATCAGCCCTCTTTCCTTTCGGCTATCTCAGGGTGCTGCATGCCCGCAGCACTGCATCGACAAGGGTGGACGACACCAACCAGCACCCGAAAACCAGAACCGAAGGCACCAGCAACCCACTGAGAGGGTGCCGGCAGCACCTATCAACCCTTCTAGTTCTGCCGAGCGTTGCCGCAGCCCATGGGTGTATTAGTGATTATTAGTGCTGTATTCAGAAATCGAACCGATTGACCTTTTGCGTGCAGCTGTTGCTCCAGGTCTTTGTTGTGTCGCCTGCGAAGTGTGCACATCGTACACGACAGACGTCCCACAATTGTCCACGCACAATGCTCCAGATGAAGCTTACGCCATGCAACGCAAACCCTCCTTCCTGACTCAATGTGTTGGAAAAAGCCGCGTGCATTGGCAAAGACCCAGGTCTCCGTGTTCTCACCGAGATTTATCGCTGCGCGCGCGAGTTGTGGCCCGAGGAGCCGGAAGAAGGGAAGAGGGGGACTGCAGGAGGAGCTTGTTAACAGAAGTGCTCCAGCTCGGTATTTTTGAGTGCTTGAGTTTTGTTCTGCATTGCTGTCGAAGGCAAGGCGTGTAAGATCTTGCCCAAACCCATCCAAGCCCATCCAAAACCCGTGAAGCCCCGCAGGCTGTAGTCAGGGCTTTCAGCGTTTTGAGGTTTTGGGAGAGCAAAGCATTGTGCGCAAAGAAATACCAGGGCTTCTTTTGCTAGTGCCGTGCGCACGACTGCTGTATGCGCTTTGGCACCGCACCCAGGTATGCATGTAACGTGCTCACAAGCGAATGCATGCACACATATGCGCACTCGTAGACAAAGTGAGACAGACAGATGTGCATATACATACATACATACATGTAATATAATATAATATAATATAATATAATATAATATAATATAATATAATATAATATAATATAATATAATATAATATAATATAATATAATTAATATAATATGATATAATATGATATAATATGATAATATATATATAAATATATATATATATATATATATTTATATTTATTCATTTATAATTATTACATATGTATATATGCGTGTGTGTGGTTCTTAATTTGTTTACTGTTTGTTTATTTACGCATAGACATTCATTTCTTGCTACTCATGAGCTTTGATTCTTTGCCTCTCGGGCAAAGGCGGGACCCTTCAGGAGAGACCCTCTCCGGGGCAGAAGCTACACAGTTTGTGCCCCTCAGCCATGTAGGACACTGTAGAACTCTGGGAACCAGCCTCGCCTCCATCCGCCGATCCCTCTTTTGACAGTCGCAAGCCGCCGTGGCATCTTCCGTACACGTCCGCATCGACGCAATCAAGGCGTCACTCTCAAGTCTCCATGAGTCATGTGATGTCGCTTGGCATGACGGGTCTACCAGCAGCTTGGTGTCCTCATGACCTTGGCAGCCGTGGAAGTTACGGGATGTTATTGGATTACCACATGCCAGATGAGCCTCTGAACAGCCTCTATGGACAGCCTCTGTAGGCCCTCCTCAACCCCTTAAGCTGGATTGGGACTATTTAGGGGGGGCACACACTCGTTTCTTCTCAGCTTGCCCACGCTATTAAGGTTTCCGTCACACCCTGTGTTTTGGGCACCGTTGCAACCCCCAGCCCCAGACTCAAATCCTGAGACCTTGAGCGCCCCATGGTACCAAAAGAGACCCCTTGGACCCCCCTGCTGCCGAAGCCGAGTCTGCATCAGGGCCTCGGGGTTTCGGACATCGGGGAGGTGCTGCTCAGAGGCCTACTGTTGTGGTTTCGAAGGGTGTAGGCTTGGGGAGCTCACGCCCAGTGGAGTTCGAGCCGTTTTTTGCACTTTAGGCATGGCAAGGGGGGGATCTTCTGGGTTGTGCTGCTTTACAGTGGGTTGAAAGTCGAAAGCATGAGAGGAAGTGTGCAGAATCTGGATTGGCAAAGGTGAGCTCTGGCTCGTTACCAAGCACAATGAGAGCGAGGCAGGAGACGTGCCATGACATCTTCGTGTCTCGAACGGCACCCTCTGGAGCACAGGTAGTGACAGGTAGTATGACGCCATGCCGCATTGTGATTTACAGCGGTGCGGAGAGCACATTCTGTGCTCAAAGGACACGCCGAAGACGAGGGCAGGAATTCTAGGGAGTCAAGAGTCAAGAGGTTCAAGCGCTTGAGGTCACAGGTCAATCCCAAAGCCCCCCTGAGGC
Source organism: Symbiodinium natans (assembly GCA_905221605.1). Taxonomy (NCBI): domain Eukaryota; class Dinophyceae; order Suessiales; family Symbiodiniaceae; genus Symbiodinium; species Symbiodinium natans. The sequence continues at coordinate 509,326 of CAJNDS010002287.1, forward strand.
ATTTGTGGAGCGGGCCTCACACCGGAAGCTCAACAAGTCCTGTCCCCAGGGCTTTGGGGCTTCGGGTCAGATATGACTTGCTTTCTAATACCTGGCATGACACATGACCACTCCGACTACACTGGCATACCATGATGCGGGTCTCACACTTCTCAGGTCAACAACTCGTAAGCATGAGTACAGCTATCCAGAAGTCTGACAAGGTGTGCATACGTGTTTATCTCCCAAAAGAAACATCTCGAATGTTGGGCTTTCGTCTGGCTACTCATTAACCGGCGGGCGGGGGGGGGGGGGCTTGGGCAATGTTGGGGGTGGGGCCATGGCGGAGCGTGCCATGCCGTGGAAGCGGCAGTGGGGAAAGGGGTCGGACTCAGCGAGGGACGGTGCCGCCATGGGGCGTCAGGGTGGTGGAGATGATGAGGGAGTGGGCTGTGGCTGCACAATTAACTCCGCACCAAGTACCACTCTCTCCCTCTGAGGCTCGTCCGACACGGACAGAAATTTCAAGTCCTCGACCTCGGCCTGGCCCCGAGATGTACCGAGGGGCAGACTTCGGATTTCGCACCATCTCAGTCACATAAGACTTCGCGCGCACTTGTGGGGTTGTTTCCGACAACTGCAAGGCTTTCTCCGTGAGAGTCCCAACGGCTGAGCTTCCAGCCGCACCAGCATGCGGCCAGCATTTCGGCGCGTCGGATTCAGCCCATGATTGCCAGCATTTCGGACATAGACTCGCAATTCCATTTGCATTACAGAGTGCATGCTAGCATCAGTTCCAGCCCCTCAAGCCACTAGGAGCACATAAGAACAATTTTTCCACGGGTGCTCTCACAGGCCCCAGCGCGTGCAGCCGTGTTTTCGAGAAAACTGATACGAAGCCGACGCGGAGGCAACTGATAAGAGGCTGGATTCAGTCACATCGCCCTCCGAACAAAAGGCATGCTGCCCAAAGCAGGACACAGCCGAGGGTCCAGCTGCCAGGTGTGATCAGATCTCGAACCAGCAGTTGAAAGAAAGATGGTGGGAAAGGGTGCAAAAACAACTACTATTACTAGAAGTTTTGGGATCACAGCTTCTAGGGCTCTAACTGCAAGCATACCGTTTGGTTCAACCCCATCAAAGGTCCTCTGTGCTCAAAGGAAGAGTTCTCACCGTACATTGGCTGGTCAATGGTTTCGGGACGTTTCGGGGTTCGCCTCACATCTGGCATCCTGAAACCCCCCTGGAGCACAGATGCCTCCGCGAAGCGGTTGGCAAGCCGCGAAGCACCGAGGGGTTGAAGAGTTGCCATACTGGCACCGATTCCGCATGACAGATCCGTCATTCATGCTCCGTAGGCAGTCCGTAGGCTACCGAATGTCTAACGGGATGTTGCCACTTGGTGGTGCGACATCTGGCACTTTTTTAACATGAAGCTACCTCTCGTGCATGGTGGTAAACCAGTCGTTTCTGTTAGCACCTCTGTTGATGCAGAGACTTTGCAGATAGTTCTTGTAGGGCCTGTTGAGTTTGGGATTCAAGAAGAACGAGATAGAACGAGCCCAAGGGCAAGAATGCCACTCGTGCTTCGCGAAGTCATGAGGCAATGAGGCAAGTTTTAAAGAAGACCATCAATGATTTTCCTTCATTGCTTGGGGGGGGCGAAGCAGAAGTCCTTGTTTTCGCCCCCCGCAATTGGCAACTGCCACAACGCGGCCAAAACTCAAAACGACCAGATTCTTGCGACGCTCCTCTTGACAAAGGCATGAACCCAAATTGATCCTCAATCCTGCGAATCGAAGCAGCTGAACAGAAGCTGAACCATACTGAACCATCCAACAACTGGTCGAAGTGAGTTCATCTTGTTCCGTTCTGGTTTTCAGAGTGCTCATGGAAACCATGTCGCACCCTCGCAAGAGATCGCAAGAGAAGGAGCGGGGACCGTGTGGATGTTTGCCTGAGCCTTAAGTTCTCCGAGCCGCGACAGAGACGCGCATCCTACTTCCCACCCTGAAACCTGAACCATCCGAGACCGCGTCTGAAAAACCTGCAAACTGGCAAACTGGCCAGGAAAGGGCTCGGAGAAGGAGGAGAAGGCATATGGAGGCATCATTCAAGATCGTTCTTTTCCAAGCTTTGAGCCACTACAGCCGGCACAAAGGAGAGCTAGAGATTTCGGAAGATTCGGGATCCCAGGCACGCCTAAGTCTCGGAGGTCCTGGCCACGTGCTTCGAAGATGAAATGGCGCTGCGCGCTTCTTCAGCCAGTCTTCGTATTTATTATGTTGACCCCACACACCCCACCCCAAATCCACCCGGATCCCAGCCACGCCCCTCTTCGGGGTCTGACAGTCCAAGTTACCCTCCGCCCAAGGCAGTTGACATTCTTTTTTTCTCGTCATTGTCTGTGGTGTCACAGTTTAGAACTATGATAAGACTGTAGGAGGGAGCTAAAGCGGAGCATTTGTAAGCAAGAACCGAGGTGTTGCTGCATTAGCCTTTGTCAGAATTCAATACGACCAGTAGTGCAGGAGAGGCTATGGCCTATGCCGCTACAGACTTGGCGTCAATGTTTTCGCAGCTTTAGTATCGCTGGGTAGCTTTATCAAACGCAGCACGATTCTGGCGATGCGTAGGCTTAAGGGCGGCTGCGGCTAGGGGAAACAGCGAGGCTTCAAGACGACATCAAGAGCAGAAGCCGATGATGGTCACAAAACTCGTGCGTCCTTGTGCAGTCATGCGTGTAAGGAACCTAACCTGGGCAAGGAGAATCATTGAGGTCCAACACCACCTAACTTCTGGTGGCAAAGCGCGAGCCGAGTTCAGCCATATTCGCTGCGGAGTGGTGTCACAATGAATGCTGTTTTTAACCCAGAGCCCATGCATGTGCGGCGGTAGCTCGCCCTCAGGGGCGAGTTCGACGCCTTCAGCGCCCGCCTAAGCCCTGGGTCTTTGACCCCAAAGCAGCGGAGTGCACAACGTCTGAGGCCCCGGCACCTGACATAGAAAGCATGTTAAACATTCAGGCTTGAAGGTGCGTGGTGTCACAAGCACCGAAACGAGGGTAAGTGTAGACTAAGCGTTGTGTGTAATAGTGTTACGCGGAGGAGCAGGATTTGCACGGCAACTGACAAGATTGCAAGCAGAGCTTCGTATGGTCTTGAATTATTCTCGCACCAGGAGTTAGTCACAAGAGCATGTTCTTCGTGCAGATCGCAACCTACCACGCGAATCGAGAATGCTGTAGGCTTTCGTTGTTTATTGATGGCGGTTCTATGCCCCGGTCTTTGTCAATGGCGTGTGTTCTGTTTGCTTATAAAAATGTGTTTCTTGCCAGCGAAATTTCGTGCGCATTTCCAAACTCCGAAAGCACTCAGCAAAGTCAGATCACATGCCAGTCATCGCTTCAATATCTGGACGAGTTGCATGACACCACGAGGCATGACTGTTTTCCCACATTGCAAATCGAGATTCGCCAGCGGAGGGAAGTAACCGATGCGCCAATGCGCATCGAGAACACACAATGACACAATGTGACGTGTACTGAAGTCTTTCGCCAAGCGCTGTGATATCACAGTTCACCAAGCAGCAACAGCCAAGGGCGGCGCGTGGTCCGTTTATGCCTTTTTGCTGATCTTGGCGTATGCTTTTCAACTTTCTTCGTCCATGCTCCTGACTTCTGCTGAGATCCGCTTTCGGCTCAGGGCAGAGTGTGCAAAGTTACCATACCATACTCTCGCCCCCTCCATTTTTCCGCCATGGGCAGAGCATGGAGGCGCCCCTTCGTTCGCCGGCGAGCTTGGGTGGCGCTGTCGCTGGTGTGCTGCATTCACTCAGCCTCCCGCCGCTGCTTGATGGGGGGACGGTTCTTTCGGACTTTATTTGTTGCTGAGTCTCTCTAAGGACGGTACTGGGTATGATGTGGTAAGCTGAACCCGTCCTCATCAACAACAGACAACACACACACACACACAAGAATGCATATGTCTGGGGAAACACATGCTCATTCTTAAATGCGCTGTGTGCTTTGCCAGCGTGATTACGTTTAATGAGCTCTGAGGTCTCAGGACCAGGTTTCTTATTATGTTGAAAATGGGAGGCCCTCGGTGGTAACAGACAGAGGCTCTACCTAATCAGCACTTGGCACGCGTGACATTCAAGATGTTGCCACTGCATATACCTGGCTGACCTTGCCAACGCTGCTGCAGGTCTTCTGGTCCAGCTGCTTTGCTGGCTTTTCATCGCAGCCCCAAAGAGCCTCCAAGGGTGTGGCCATCCTGGTGGGTGTCTCCTGCTTGCATGAAGTCTGTTTTGGAGAGAGAGACTAATCATGGCTAATGCGACGGACGATGCGGCCACGTGCTGGAGTTGGAGCCACGGACAAGACGCCAGCCGAGGGCCTTTTGTGTGTTTCAAGATAGTTTGGATGCAGATGTCCTGTTGAACGTTGAAGATCTTTGCAGCCTAGGAAGCCCTATGCTCCTGCAATGCCACCGAGAGGAGAGAAAAGGAATTGAACCACATTGCACCTTACCGCAGCATTGTCAAAAGCGATACCAGAGCGATAGGGAGGCCTTTCACCGTAACATACCGTAGCTACAAAGCGGGACAACGCCTCGACTTGAATGTGAAGAGTGAGGCCTATGCAGAAAGAGCATGAAAGGCGATCAGACAGCCTCCTCCCAAGTACTTGAGTATTCTCTGCCCTCAATTCAACAACTGGCGACAGCTTTTTTGTGAAGGTTTGCTAAGCAAGTGATCTCTTCTTGTAGCTTTCTGACGCTGACACGAGGTCGGCATCATTGTGATTTGGGAGGCCTTCTGCACCTGCTTTGCGGCAGAGCGGCCGACTATCATGGCCGAGCTCGTGAGATTCTTCCTGTGCCGGCGCCACAAGGACCCGGAGGTTGACAAGCGGGAGTCCGTGTCTTCCGTCTTGCACCACCAGATGGACGAGTACAGCATGTTCCGACCGAAGAATCACTTCTTGTCAGAGCGCGACCTCGATCGAGATCGACAACAGGAGGGGGAGGAGGGGGAGGAGGGTGCCTCTCCTTGGGAAGTGGAGGAATTGTCCGCAGGTCCACGGGGCTTCATGCCCAGCCCGGATGGCTGCGTGATCTTCTTCGCGCAGCACACCCTGACGGTCGAGGCCAGCGCCCGAGTCGCCCATGTGGTTCTTCTACGCGTGGGAAATCTCTCCGCGGCAGTCTCAGCGGAACTGGCGACAGTGGACGGGACCGCCCTGGCGGGCAACAGCTACACGGCAACCAAGCAAAAGGTGACTTTCCCGGCGGGCGCCTGGAGCACAAGCTTCGATGTGGAGATCCTGGAGAGTCCATGCAACCTACGTGGCTTCTTCGTGGTTCATGTGGAGGCCCTCCCTGCGGAGAATGCCACCATGGGCAGCTCATCTTTCTGCAGAGTCCGGCTGCTTCCAGAAGGACTTTGGCCCCCTGGAGCGCCCGATGAAGTGCGTAACCCCATCGGCTCGCAGGACCGAAGGGCTTAGGCTTAGGCTTCAGTTGCATTTCAGTTGCAGAAAAAATTAAAGAAGATGTGCACCCTTGGAACCAAGTTGAACACCGAGTCGTCTAGGCAGATTACCACGATCGCGTTGCTTTCGTGTGGTCCTTGCACCTTTTTGTTTGGCAGTCTTTTCGGTTCCGCTCGGGATGACCAGTTGTTCGTGTCCTTTCTATTTTTGGGGATGGTCGAGGCCGTGTGAGCTGTGTGAAGGCTTTGCCCATGCCGTTCGAGATTTAAGTCGGAGAAGGTAGCCTCATCGTAACGGACCCTGTCCAGGACAAAGGAAGAAGATGGCTTCGTCTGAAGTTGGTATGGGCCTTTGCCATGTACCTCTTGATGAGAAGGGGTGCGAAGCTGTGGTACGTCCTTGCGTCCATCCTGTGGCTCGACTTTCACAAAGTAGTGCTCAACACCCTTCTCTTGGACTATGCCTTGTACGACTTCTGCCTAACAAAGACAGGGTTTGCGGAAGCCTGCCAACGCCTGCCTCTGATCGTCTTCTCAAAGCTGATTTTGATTTGCATTGACCGCTTTGCGAGCCATGTGCAATACACTGAGACTGGAAGCCTTTCCTCAACATGCTTCTTGCAAGAGATGCTCATACATCAGTATCTTCAATCTACCGATGACACCATTGAAATGGGCAAGTTCTTGCACATGCTGTCTGATACTGTACCGGACAGCGTCACGTACGGGTACAAGCCGTTTTTTGAGCTGGCACATTGCTTTAACACAATCGTGCTGTCCATTCTTATGGCCCTCTTCCTCCCAATGTTGAAAGGGGAAGCCCCTTCCTTGGAAACGATCCAGCCGTTGATTTGGATTCTGGTCCCATTGCATGGGACTGTCTTGGTGGGATTGTGGATGAGGCGCCAATCCTTCAATTACCTTGCAGTCCGGGCACGGGAAGCGGATATTGAGAAGAACGGAGCCATGTTAGACCTCCTCCATTGCAGAGACTTGCTGCGGTCCTATGACGCCGCCTATCCTGTGCAACATGTGAGACGCGCGTTTGATGACGCATGCTCCAATGCCTGCCTGCATCTGGGCAATTTTCTGGTTTACAAAGGCGACACGCAAGTGGTTGCAAGATACTTTGGCGAGCTCACAAAGGTCTTTGGAATTCTCTTTGGCGGCTACGCCGCCATCGACTGCCTGCATTCTGGAAAAGGGGAGATGACCCTGGGACGGTTCACAGTTTTCTTGAGCTTGTACAGCATCATCATCGATGTGATGTACATGCTTATCGAAGCATGGGATGGGCTTGTCTACGCAGGAATGCTTGTGGAAGAGTTGTGCCAGTTGGCAAATGCTCCCAAGGGATGGTCGAGGTCTTTGCAATCTTTCCCTCTGGACGAGCATCCGCTCATTTCAGGGACATTTGTCATGAAGCTCTCTTCTTCTGACTTCTATTTGGTAGCAGCTGAGTCCGGAGCAGGACCCACTCTCGAGGTGCCGTTGGGACACTGCTACGGCATTCGAACTTACAGTGATGCAAGCTCATTGCGACGACGTGCCTGTGAAGTTTTGGGGGGACTTCGTGCGTCAAGTGCCCGGAACAACTTGGGCTGTGCGAAGGTTCTACTTCTCAAGCCTACAGTGGGCCTCGCCACGGGCACTGTGATGGAGAATCTGCTCTCGAACGCCGCTGCATGGGTCCGAGCCAGTGATGTGGTTGCCTTGGTGGCAGTGCTGGGGATTCCCATTCCGGCGCCTGGCGGGGTGAAGCTGTCGCCATCTTACAAACATGGCGCCAACCCTTTGGAGCTCCTGAAGTCTCTGAACAGTGCCCTGGACAACACTACTTCAAGCTCCAAGCGCCTTCGTCGCTTCGAGGAGCACTGCGAGCGCTTCGCAGAGAGATGTTTCGCCTCGAACCTCACGATTTTGTCCTCCAACTCCGTGGCCGAGGAGATGCTGCAACCGGCAGAGAAGGCTTTGTTCGACATCGCCAGGGGCTTGCTGGCCGACCCGGAGATCCTCATCGCGCACGACATCCTCAACATGATGCCACGTCCATTGGCACCCCGGCTGCAGCAAAATTGTAGAGCTCGCAGGTCTGAGCCAGTCTATGGTCTATGTAGTTAAGGTGCACAATCATGCAAAGACAACCTCAACGTGGGTACTCACATGCGGAATCTTGAGGATAAGTGTTTAACAACAGCGCAAGGCCCAGAACGCATTGCAAGTCATGGTGCTTTGGCAGCGTCTTGGCGGTTTCAAGGGCATGGTGCTCGCCTTCGAGGAGGCCTTCTCCACGCCAGAAGGTTACCCAAGCTGGCTGGGAGCCGCTGGCGGCGTCAGCCGAAGTCTCTTCTTCTCTGAGTCCACGATTGTCTGCGCGGGCTTGAAGATGACAAGCCTCGTGGACAATTGGTTGCTGATACAACCCTCAGGAGCTCTGGAACTCTGCAGCTCCGAGGACTTGAGTGCTGATGAGCAGTCGCCCACACTTAGCCTTGCTCGCCATCCGGGCAATGAGACTTAGGTTCGCGACTCGATTGATTCTAGACTACACGAGAGAGGAGAAAAACCATGCGCGTGGGCACCCCAAATCAGCAATGTGCGAGAGAGACAACAGCAAGAATCCAAGAATATTACCTTTCATTTCTGGAAGTCAGGTTCTGGATATGATTCTTCTATGGGGATTTAATCTGGCAATCGGGAAAAAATCCCTTCTGAACAAAGATGGGTGAATTCAGGATCTGATAATATCATATCTACTCTATAAAATGTTACGGCCAAACAAGCCCTATACGGTGCAGCAAGATGCCCAAGCGCTAGAATTCTCGGGAGATTTCTAAATTCTGGCATTCGGCTAAACGGACAAATTCATTCCACACTACGATGAATCTG